>JANZLP010000020.1:18517454-18533524 GCA_026930925.1 Chelictinia riocourii
TTGTGAGAGACCCTTCAGCCTCTGCATCGGTTTCTCAGCCCAGATGCAGGTATAACAAGCCTGAGCATAACTTGGGATAGTACATCCCTGTCTAATCTCATTCTAATATCCACTTATGGACCTGTTGTCCATGAATCTGTCTAAGTCATGTTTGATCCTGCTGACACTGTCTCTACAGCGCGCTGTGGCCACAAAGCCTCACTACCTGCTGCATAAAGATATGCTTTTACACGTTTTAAACCGATCTCTAGTTTCACTGGGTAAAGCTCAATTCTGTTGCAATGAAATGTAGTCAGCCCATGAGAAAGATCATCTGAGCTGGAAACAGGCAATGCTGACCTTCACCTCAGTCCTCCACTTAGCAGAGTAGTACAGCCTCCCCATGGTAGCCCTGTTCTCCTGTACAAGCAGCCTTGTCTATATCTGTGCAAGAGTTAAAGCCCAACGTGATAAATAAATCCCTTCTTTCCATGAAGAAAATATACTGTTTCACTCAGCAAGTGGCACAGTACTGCATTAGTAAGCATTAATAATAATTAATAATCCTGTCATAAATTCCCCTATAAATAAAATTTTAAAAATCATTTGACACTCTATTGGGCAACCATGGTGAGGTGATGGCAGCAGAGGGATTACAGGAGCCTCTGTGAGAAGAGACTAGGGCTGCCCTGTGCCAGACATGGCTGGTTCCTGGTGGCTCCAATGGACCCACTGCAGGGCACAGGTGAGCCCCTTGGCCAAGCTGGTGGCATCTCTGGGAAAACATATTTTAGAAAGGGCAAAACCTGCCGCACAGACAGAGAAAGCGGTGGAGGAGGGGGGGTGTGTGGTGGTAAGAGAGTGAGAAACAGCAGTGGGAACACCAAGGTCAGAGAAGGACAAGGGGGAAGAGGTGCTCCAAGTGCTGAAGCACACATCTGCTGCAGCCTGTGGACAGTCCATGCTGGAGCAGATATCCACTGCAGTCTTGAGAGCCCACACTGGAGCAGATTTTTTTTCCTGAAGGACTGCAGCCACATGGGAAGAGGCCATGCTGGAGCAAGGGAAATGGGTGAGAGGGAAGGAGCAGTAGAGAGAAGCTATATACTGACCATACCCATCCCATCCCTCCCTGTGCTGCTCAGAGAGTTGAGTAGAAGAGTCCAGAGTGACCGAGTGAAGTTGAGCATAGGAAATGGGGAAGGAAGGTGTTGTTTTATTGTTTGTTTCTCACTATCCACATCTATTTTAATTGGCAATAAATTAATTTTCCCCAAGTCAAGTTTGTTTTGCCTGTGACAGAACCAATATGCAATCTGTCTTTATCATGACACATGAACCTTCTCATCCTATTTTCTCCCCCTGTTGTGTTGAGGAGGGGGAGTGAGCAAGCAGCTGGATGAGAGTTTGGCCCTTAGCCGAAGTTAACCCACCATAGACATATTTTTATGTTCAAACACTAGCTTAGAGACATACTTTTAACACAAGAAGGTAAAATCTCATTGGAAGTAAGCCTGCACATTCACATTCCAGAGGTGGCTTTTAAAGCTGTAGGTAAAGTTCTAGCTATGAATCAGGGCTCAGAAGTGGAGTGGCTTAACTTTTCAGGCTGGAGGAGAAAAAGATCAGCTTTTATAAAAAGAGGCCGATTGCAGTCATGGGTATCATGGAATGCGAAGAAATGAAAGAACTGTCAGCGTGTACCCTGGCACAGAAAGAAAAGTGCATTGGATCAAGCAAGATGCAGCTGAGCCAGCAGGAAAGATCAGGGGCACCTGCTCTCCAAAACGAAACTCCCAAGAAGCAATGAACCACAGCAGGGAAGTGCACTCAGTCAGTTTACTTTTTACCCACTCTGTGTATTCAGAAAGAAAATGTTATTCTTTAAATGCTGCCTCACCCAGCACCTCTTCCATGAAATATACTAAAAATTACACTGTTAAAAAATTAGCTTCATTTCTAATATGACAGAAGGACAGAACAATCAACTTCTCAGTCTTAACAAGTACTTCATTTCTTTTGCCAAAAACATTTTCATGCTGTCTTTCTTCCTACTCAGCCAAAAGCAACAGTGATTATGGCTCTATGCCATCACTATAATCAGCGATACCAAGAAAATTAATCGCAATGGCAGCAATGTCAATAAAGCCCTGGAAGAAGCCAAAGAAGTTTCTGTACAGTGTTATTCAAAAGGAAATGCTTCCTCAGCTAAAGTACTTTTTAGCTCTACACAATGTCATGAAACATGCTCTCACACTATTCACATGCCTCCTGTGGAGAAGCAGCCACCTTGGTTTCTGAGGATGATCTTACAGGAGAGAAACATTCACTAAACAGCAGTAGGAAAGTAGAGCAGATTAGAATGGTTACTGGGCAGGATCAGCAACTCTGACACATGCTGACTTGCGAGTATAACCAAAAAAGAGAAGGGGGCAGAAATAAAATTAAAAAAAAAAAAAAAGGAGTGAATGAAAAATGATTTCTGCACAGATAATTACTCAGTATTTTCTAACCCATCATCAAGTTTAAAAACATTGCACTCTGGTTTCCTTGAGAGAAAATATATGGGAAGCTAAATATGAACGGGCTGTGAAAGTTTGGTGACATTCATCAACATACATTGCTACCTAGAGCACTAAGAAATACTTCTAATCAAGATCTGGTTTTCTACTTTATTTTTTTGTTATAATATATAGCTCTCCTAATTCTCCCAAGAATTAGAAGACATTACCTGGAGGCTATAAACCCACGAAATACTGAAAACTGAAAGAGACATTAAATAGAAGACAAAGCTTATTGCCTTTATGCCCAAGTCTTGCACAGAAGAAATCTGGAGATGATTTTTGTTTTTTTTTTTTATGCAGTGTCTCCTGTTTCCAGAATCTGCTTCCCCACAGACCTTATACAAAGAGAGAGGAGGGAGAAGACAAAACCCATAAAGATAATGTGATCAAGAGGGTATCAGTATCATTCTGAAGTGTACACGAATAGCTGTTTTTCTATGGCAAAAATTTCTTTTGTGTTCTCTGTATCAAAATGGTTTATATTTTAGGCACAAATAACAGGCACATATCACAAATGAGTGAACAGTCATAATACAAAATAGAACAGCAATACTATGTCCATATTATGCAATTACAGAACAGATGAGAATTTTAATTCTGTTCAGACAAGTATGTTTGAACCTGTTGCTCTAAATTATTTTGGGAGAAATTTTGACAATACAGATCTGATCAAAAGAAACAAAAAAGCCCGTTACTGTGACAGATGCAAGAATGCCATTTGATAACCTTCCATCCATTCTATTAGAAGAAAAGGAACATTTAAATATAGTATGGCTAGATTACTAGCAACTTTACTCAATACCACTGCTGGCTTTATTTGACGGAGACTCTTCAGAAAGAGTTACAAGTGGACAGACTACTTTCTGAGATTCATTTGCGGGCAGTTATCAACCACATCTCATTTTATCCTAAATGGGGTAGCTTTAGAAAAAATACCCTGCCCCTCCAAAATAAAAGAATGAGAAAACAGATATATTAATGTAATTAATTTGAAAACTATGAACAACAACTATAACATTTATGAAAGGGACTGGTTTCTGCTAGTCATAAATAAAAGTCCATGATGCTAACTCCTTGTTACCTCTTCCAAATATATCAGGTCAAAGATAATTCCTCCCTCTTCTGAATCACAACATTGACATTACAAATGAGGTACCATGAAAAGAGGCATTCCTTTGGTAGCGATGAAAGCTATTAAGAGCCCTGACTGTATACCATATGTTGTGCAGTGGCACAGCTAATAAAGCAGAACAGTTCACCAATTAAGAAAGGACAGATCTAATCTGAAAGCGGTTAGTTGCTCTGACTGTATAAGCAGGACTATTGCATCCCCATGTTTTCCTAACATTGCTAAAGGTCTATGTGAACAAGGCTGATGAAGTAAGAATTTCTGAAATTCCTGAATTTCCTCCTGTGAATGGAGAGGCATATTGAGACATCAAATAAATTGTATGAAAATATTTGCTTCCGTCTGACTGCTAACAATTACACAAGCAAATGAGGTTTTTATAAGGTCTTTACATGTTTCCCAACATCCCTCACATCTAATCCCACCCATTATGAGTTGTCTTCTCTCAAGGTTGAACTTATTTTTCCTATTTGGACTGGTTTGTACCTACAAAATGTATCACTGCAATTGACATATGCAACCCCATGAATGCAGACATTGTTATAGTCACACAGACATACTTATGCAGAGACAGTTTGGGCCTATGGGCTTAGGAAAAGAAGCAATATCAATTTAAGTCATATTTATAATGACCAAATTGCATTCAGTCTAAGGGTCGTACTAATGACTGTGCTGAGTTAGCCCTTTCTGTTCAGACCAGAAGAGCGGTAGGTAAAGAAACACCTTTTACCAAACTAGTTAAAATGCTATAAAAAAAGTCTGTGTATGTAGCCCAGGTCTTAAAAGGAAGTGTTCTTAGACGTTTATTTCTTGAAACACAAGGTTTCAATCAACAGCCACTGGAGACTCTGGGGTCATGATCTTCCCTGTATGCAACTCCCTCAATGTTCTGCACAAATGTCAGAGAGGTTTACCCTCTATGAATGAAGCTGCCTTCCAAACACTTTGACTATGGAATAAACAGTTTCTAACCCAGCTTGCAAAACTCTTAGCATTGTTTTCTGAGAAAAAGACAAACTCTTACCAACAGATTTCATATTCATACTCTCTGTAGACTCTTTACAAATTAAAGGCCTGTAAAATCTTGAACCTTTATTAAGTCTGTCAGCAACAAGTAAGTTGAGAAGAACACCATATGTTAATTTATGAAGCCCACTGAGTGCCTACATTGTACTTCTCAGCTATTCAACTGGCTTAAAGAGCTTCTTACACCTTGATATGCTAGTATATCCCTACTGTGTTAGCATATACATATAATGAACACTTATGCTTGGCATAAGCTGGACTTGTGTCAAACGTAAAATATTGTGAGGTTACAGGGAATTTGGAATACATTTTGATGAAAGACAGAGGTTTAAAGTAAGAAAAATAACACTTTGTAGCACCTAAAGCAATACGAGAAAACACAAAACAATGCCTTTAGGATGTACCTGCAAATCCTGATTTGAATACTTTAAGGATTAATTGTTAAGGTCAAGAAATGTTACAAAGTGCCACCAAAAATCACAACTAAAATGGAAGAGATATCTTCTGCAGAACTTCAGATGGTATTTTAAAAGAAGTTACATTTTATTTTGCATTTGATAAACATTCTTGTTTCTGCCATTGCTCCTATTTGATTGGGCTGTCTGGTGCCTGAACCCTACAGAGCTGCCATGCTGCAAGCAAAACCATACATACTTCTTTTGTATCTGCCAGTGATAGGTTACATTACTGAAATTCATCCAGGAAAGTATACCTGTTAATTTTGCTTTAGGAAGATTCTATTAGAATGTGAAAATCTTGGCAAGAACAGGGGCGAGACTTGCCCACTGTCTGGGTCCCTTTCCCACCCAGCCAACAGGGCAGACTTTTTAGTTCATTATCACCTCATCAGTGCTCCTGTCAGCTGCCAGCAGTGAGAAGGGACTAAGCCACTCACTAATTCCTGGCCTTCCCACCTCCACTGAAGCAGCAGTAAATCCAGAACAGATGGATGCTCTTTAACCCTCTCAATCCAGACACCTACTTTAATCAGTCTAATCAACCCACTCAACTCAGAACAAGGAATGACTGACAGACACAGAATGACGGAGGGACCAAACTGTTGCAGCTCAGACCCTTAACAGAAAACACCACTCCATCTCCAATGCTCTGCTGATAAGGGAGGCAGCTGGCCAAAGGCAGCAGGCCTATCAGGTTGAGAGTAGGACAGACCTTCTATCGAAGAGGAGAAAACATTAGAGGAAGGGATTACGAAGCAGAAGAAGATTATTAAACATTAAGACCTCACCACAACGATCTCATCGCATTACACAAGCTATGAATGAAGACCGCAAGGCATTTACTCTACACAAAGGCAGGTTTTGGTTTTGCAACTGAAGTTGCAGTTCAAGCTAATCTAACTGCTTGCTGTCACAGTCTTTTCTTTCCCAGGACACAAGATTTAAGTTTCAAACCTTGCCTTGTGTTGTCTGAGACTTAATGGATTACCATTTTGGTGCACTAAGCCAGCAGAAAACTAACTTCAGAAAAATGTGAACAATTTATTGCTAGGTTAGTGTGCTGAATTAGTTCAGTGGAGTTTTGTGAGTGCCAGATACAGTGTAAAGGAGGAAGTGGGAGTGGGGACCAGGACCAGATGGGTCAGTACCTCAGCCTGCTGTGCAGTTGGAACACAACTCCTCATGTTCCTGAGAATATATTTTCAGTCTTTGCTTGTACACTGCAGAGCACAGCTTCATTTATATAATAATGCAGAATCAGAAATTGCATGTGAAGTTTAAAATGCTTCTTAAAGAGGATTTTATTGAATCATAATGTCAAGAGGAACTCTTCTCTTTATTTTCATATTCATGTATTTTAACAAGGCCTAAACAGCTGTGTGGAGAACATGGCTAATTACAATATTCAGAGAGAAAGAATTTTTATTTCTTTAAGGTTCTCTGTATGATTTTGTTTTCCTTGACCTGCTGCAGAAGACGAATAAAGAAACAGTATTACAGTGCTGTGGCATCTCAAGGAGTTTTACATACTTAAAGGCTTAAAGAAAACCTTCACTGAGTTATGAGAAAAATATAGGAGAAAAAGTAGCTGTATATTCCGCTTAGAGTTGGGAAACTTTATAAAGTGACTTGGCTAAGGTAAAATTGCACACCTAGAACCATTTATGAATGCCTTTTAGAATGACTGTATTTCAGTCTTGCCATTCTGGAGCATCTTATTTATAAAAAAGACAAACAGAAACAAATTCAAAGAGTAGTAACAAAATTATAGTGTATTTGTAAAACCAAACCCTAAGTCCAGGGAAAATTCCAAAGTGGTGGCTCTGAATACAGATCAGCACATGGCATGAATTATTAGGAGCATCGACACACTTAATTATCCTTTTCTCAATCAGGCTGCTTTTTAACCTCAGAACCTTGTGTGATCACAACTTCTCTCTTTTGTACCTTTTCTACATGTATATATGAAATCCTGTTGGAAGGACGTAGGTAATAAAGAAGAGACACGGAAGAGTCAGTTAGCATCTTGCCCTGTATCATGTAAACAATACCTCCTGTTTACTTAAACCAGTTTCCTGAACCCAGGAGAGGTTGATAAGCATGATATGGAAAACAAAGCTTTTTAAAAAAATAAGTAATTAATTTCACCACTTCTACAAATATTCTTGATTAAACAGAATAAAGACCATCCTGTCCCTGCATCTTTGATAAGAAAACTGTGTCCTTTTCTTAGCATTTTAATTTTTCCATTATAAGCCATGCACTCTAATTTTAAGCTAAATCTCTATTAGTTTTATTCACTAATGCAATGAATTTAGTGCATGTTCAAAAAAATGGCTTTCCACATATCCTTTGTTAAAATTCATCATTTTGCTCCCTAGCTAACACTGACCAAAATTTGCAGGATTAGAGGGTGGTTCTGGAACAATGGAACAACCAGCCTTGTGTGAGCAGGAGAAAGACTGTTTCGGCAATTAGCCAATGAAACCAGAACTCACTCCCAAACACCTTTAAGGACAACTACAAAGCTTAGTAAGTACAGCAAAACTCATTCAAAGCTAGCTTTTTCTTAAGTATGACTACAGTAACAGTCAAAAAGACAAAAACCATAAGTTTATTCTAACTGTGAGATAGAGTAGGAAAATATTTGTGCATATGCCTGTTATAATTCTGTGTATTTTCACTGAAAAGACAATCAAGGACAGCAAAATTATCTAGCAAAACCAGAAAAAAATGTTAGAATGACATTGAGAATCTACTGTTCATTCTTTGTTAAATAATTACATAGAAGTAATTTATTTTTATTTTTTTTTATGTAATGCAGTTGAGTCATGGAACAAGCTATCAAATACACTGCAGCATCCTCAATGTAGAAGGTGAAAGTTAAGAGTTAGCTACTAGCAATGTTTTAGGAATAAATTATTCTTCCACAATATGAAAAAGAAACAACGCATTAAAAGACCCTTTCAGCCTCAGAGATTATGACTAACCTATGGTGTGGAAGTGGCTTGACTGCAAGTATTTTGGAACTAATCATTCCAAAGCTTTTAGGAAAAATGTGATCCGAAATGTCACGAGAACAATGACTCCTAATCCAATGAGCAGGGGAAGCACTGTGTTCCTGAATGAGAAGCAGAGGACTTTGACTGAGAACATGACTCTTTAGAGGGGCCAAAAGAGATTACAGAAGTTCAACTGAAACAATGAGGTCTCGCAGCATAGAATATGTTTCCGATACCACATTTGGGGATATTAACACATTCAGCATCACTTCAAGACGACCTCTGTCAGTGCTGAGAAGCTGTCTGACCAGAATGCAGTCTTGTCTCTCTAACTGATGCTGATGGGAATTGTGATGATTCAATTGTTCTTGGTGCCTGCGCTCTGGGACTTCATTGCCCAAATAATGGTATCTAATGCCACATTAGGTGACCTAGGATACAAGAGACAAGAGGCCAGCAATGTGACACAATATATGGAAGATCCATACCTTTCTGAAAAGGCACTTGGAGATACAGTGGGATAACCTAGTGCACCTGAAATGGCAATAGACTCCTAGGTTCATACAATGCCATGCTGTTCTCCTTAGAACCAACAATTAAGCCATAAACAGGTGTCTCAGAGCCAGGAATGAGCTCCTTTCTCATTTGATGTATATCTTGTGTGTAGAATGGTAGAAGTCTTTAAAATGTTTCTTGGAGTCAAACATAAATCAGAGATGGTCACTGGTAGGCAGAGAACAAGGTTCTGAAGGCCAACCAACCAAAGAGGAGAAAGTGAAGACTTGAGGAACAGAGAAGGTGGGAAAGAACATCTGTCCTATTCAAAACAATTTTCTATCATCAACAAGAAAACTAATTTTAATATTGTCCTTTAAACAATACTTTAATAACTGTTCTTTATTAATCTGCAATGGAATATAAACTATGTATGGCAAAAAAAAAAATATTCTCATTTCCTAGCAAATTAAATCTTATATTGGAGTGCAAGATACAGTTTCAACCATTTGAGCTTTGTCTGGAGGTCACTCTGCCACAAGCAACACAGAAGATTTTTTTCATGCCATTTAAATGTATCTGTGCTGAGTTTTCCTTATTCTTAAATAAGATAAATACTTGGTTTTTTTCAGAGGAGTATTTTGAGAATTAACATGGCATTTATAAGTGCTTTAACATTCACAGATGGAAAGTGCTATATAATGTGAAGTATCATAATGAGAACTGAATGCCACAGCATAAATTGAAACTATAAAAGGCTGAATAATTAAAAAAAAAAATTCCTAAAGTTTTTTAAGGTCAAGTGGAGACAAGTTACTGTATCCCATTTTGATGAGCAAACTCCTCTTGTTCATTAAAGGTGTAGGTGTGTATTTTGAAGTCCCAGCAGACTGCCACCAAGTTCAGCTGGAAGAGCTGAGGAGTCAGGTTATGAAATACTTCCACTAGACTATCCTAACTTACCTCAAATCAAAACATATATTTAAGACATAAACTAGAAAAATGTGCAGCACATGAATTGCAAAGAGGAATGTGACCTTTTTTTGTGTGTGTGTTCCTTCAGTTAATATTTTAAAAAGACTTTTTCTAAGAGTTGTAGGGTTTCCTTGGGAATAGAGCAACTGAAAAGGTAGATTTTGTACTTCACAATGCATGTTCCAGACCAGCCATATCAGTATACAGAATGGGGATGAAAGTGTAACTGAAAATCTGTGACGGTTGGTCATGACAAGTCAAATTTTTCATCTTTTCCAAGCAGGCCTTTCCAGATGATGGTCTGCTGATTTACGTACAACTGCTTCAAAAATGACTTGGCAGTGGGAACAGGGGGTAGAACAACTCTGAAAGAAGAGTTGAGGGTTTTATTCCATGCCTCATACTATAACCTGGCAGTTCTTAAAGAAGTATTCCTACCTTGCAAATACATTTTTATTATTAAATCACTCATCTGCAAAGAAACTTAGAGAGTGTATCAGAATCTACAGAAAATTAACTATATTTATTTATGAAATAAAAATAATTAATACTCTAGGCAGGTCAAACAAAACACAAGTGGTGCATGCACATTGCACACGTGAGCTTCTGCACCTGGAAAAAGTGTAACAGCAGTTGGGCTAAGGTAGGTGTACACTAAAAAGCATGTACTTTATTATTAGGACTCACTTGTGTGAATAAAGCATAACTTAACTACACTATTTATATATTAGTTCCACATTGCTATTTTATCATTTAGTAAAACAGAAAATGAAACCAGAACAGGTATCTATTATCTATCTAAAAGATAATGCATCTCCCATGTATGGGAATAATGCTTTTATGTTATTCATATCACTGAGATGAAAACCAGATAGTTGCCCAGTGTAATTTCTATCCCTCCACAACTATTTTCATTAAAGGTCTTCAAGTTCTGTTTCAGAAGCAGGTAACAAAAGAATAATTTCTTACACTTATTTGTATTTAAGTTGCACTGAGAGCATATTTGTCCATAAAATGCAACAGTATTTGTATAAATAATGTACTTGAGACAATGGAGATGTATTCATACAGATCACAAAGGCATCTGGAGCACTCTGTGTCCCCAAGATGAGGGCACAAAATGTGTAAAGAAAGGTTTTGTCGGCTATGGTGTCTCTAGACATCCCTGACTGTACTTCTCAACTTCCCACACAGAGGAAATGCTACTCTCATGCTCCATGTTGTAAAGGAGGCAAAAGCTACAGCAGTTGAGACCACTGGAGTGAAGCCTTGGCGAGAGGCTGCTTGAAGGGGCTGTGCATGACTATAGTGCATGACTCTAGTACACAGGCTTCTTCTGTTTGGGCCAAATGCGACATTGACACACTCTGCAGCTCAGCACCAAACACCTTTTCCATTCCCCAACAGTTTACTTGCATTTCTGCATAAGTGTTGTTTTCTTTTGGCTCCAAAGGCAGCTTCACCTGCAGGGTTTAATTTTTCTGTTAGACATCTTGCTGTTGATTTTCCCTTACTGCACAAAAGAACTTACTCCAGTGACTCTTTCACAACACCTTCTTTGTAGTAAACGAAAGCCTTAATAATTCTATTTTGATTGTAGAGTTGATTAATTCTGACTTTGTTTAATTTGCGACCTTTGCTGAGATCCTTAGGGCTGGGAATTAGAGGGCACACTGTACCACTGTACTTTGGACACTGTGGGTCTGCCAACTTGTTTCATGCCTCATTTGTCACAAAACCTATGAAATTATAGTCCAAAGCCAGCTTCATATTTTTCAAGGCAAGGCAAAAATGTATTTGTTTGTGTTTTAAATTAACATCTCCTGGCTAAATTAATCTAGTTTTTCAAACTCCAAACCAATGACCTCACTAACAATGGGAATCTAGCAAGCAAGACAAATCCAAAGATCATCTTAGCAAAAGAGAACAGATTGCTTCTCTCCAATTACAGCACTAGAGTGGCAAGATAAACATACTCAATTTTCGGTATAGATATATCATAAAGGAAAAATGAGGATGTAGAAAGCATCTGTATGAGAACATGCTAGAAGAGAGAAAGAAATGAAGATATATCTTATATGCATAATATTTCCTATCAAGCATTTGTTTCTCAAACATTGAGATATTTAAAACCCTACAATGTATCTTCAGATTTTAATTCCTGATATCACTAAAGTTCTATGGCCACGGGTGAACAAGTCACTTCATGTTTTTGTTTTCAGTTTGCTCCTTTGAGGAACAATGATAGTATTTCTCTGTTTTTATAAAAAGGAAGACTTTGACATGTAAGATGCTTCAATGAAAAGAACTAAACTGCAAAGTACTATGATTAATAGTTGCATTATTAATATTTTTGAAGAAAATGTGGCTAGCTGAGGTCATAAAGGCTTTCTCCAAATATCAGTAGATATCCTTGGCATTCTTTATAACCTAACCAGACCTAACCCTTTAAGATTTCCTGACTATTGAGGCCTTGAAAGGCAGCAAGAATTTTGCAGCTACCTTGAACCAACAAATTGAATGATGTTTACTTCTTTCAATTAAAAAAAAAGTTTCCTTTGCATGAAGAATACTCAAAATTGATTACCTACAAGAGCAAAACTTCTTTTTAGAAATTGAATCTGCTAGCCAACGTCAGTATTAACAGAGAGAACCGAGCCCACATAATGTGCAGAACAAGCTAATGCATATGATACATGTATTTTTACAAGGTATATTTTTGTTTCTTACAGACATTCATTAAGGGAAATAATATATGACCTGTGCTGATGAATCACAGAAACTGCAAGATAACACCCTCTCTAGCCTCAATTTCATCTAGTCTACCCCAAAAGCACATTCAACTGTATTTAAGCTATTCGTGATATTTTGGTGTAATTTATCTGAAAAACCCTCCAGGGAACAGTATTCTACAGCTTCCCTAGAACCCCCTCTTCACCTTATTGAATTTGAACATTATTCACCTTTGAATCCTCATCTTGTTCTCCAAAATGCCTGAACACCCACCATGGCATTTTGGCAATACATACCCTTTGGCTTGTCAGCTGCTTCATTAATGGACATTCTGAACAGTGTCAGACTTGGGAGAGACCTCTGAGGAAACCATGTAACACAGGTTTCTGTTTTGACAATGAACTACTAACTATTCTTTTCCAGCTACCTGCTTATTCACTTTATAGTAGTTTAATCAGGAATATAATCCCTACTTTGTTGATGGGACAGTTCTATAAAACAATGACAGAAATCCTCCAGAGATCAAAACATATCACATCTACTGTATTACCAAAGCTATGACTTAGCACATGGGGACACTTGGTTGATTTCTCATGATTTAGTCTCAACATATTTAGGTTCTGTGTTACTTAACACTTTACTATTTTCTAAGCATTTCCAAATAACATTTTTGATCATTTACTCCAGTAACTTTCTTGTAACTGAAGGTAGGCTGTTGAAATCCTTGGCTGCTCAAAGCTACTTGCAGTAGTCATCTTTTCACAACAGTAGCAGTGGTCTTAAATCTTTATTCATGAAATTTAAACTATATGATCAAACTAGTTGATTCTTAAGATTGTACAGAAAATACCAATTACATCATTTAATTTAACCTCGTATGCAAAGCTTGATTTCTAGATTACCTAGTGGAGATAAACTAGTATGATCCTTTAGTCTTCAATGTTTTCTTGATATCAACTTTAAAGCTGTAAAATGCTAGCAGACTGAAAAAGAACAATGGGTTTACAGAAAGCTATAGCCGTACCTATTCAGTGCTTGAGGAAAGGCTGTAAAAGGGGCTTTAGGGAACACCAAATAGGACATTGAGTCAAATAATGTTTCAGTCCTCCCTACAATCCTATATGAACTAGTTCCTAGTACCAGGAAAGATAGTTCTCTATCCTATAATCTGCCTAAACTATAACACTAGATATTGGACTGAGGAGAAGTGACTCAGTAGCAATGAAAGCATTGCTATTAAAAAGAAAGACACTCAAATACCTTAAAGAAAGACACTTTTATGGTGCTTAGTGTCATCTTTTAGGATTTCTAAATGAACAGATCTGGTCAATTTTCATGTTTTTAACTCCTGTTACATGTAGTCACTTGCTCTGCACACAAGATACCACCAGACAACCCAACAACTCCCAAATCCTCTCACTATGGAGTTTTCTCAGAAATTCCATAGACTTGCAAATGGTGCTTTTTATTTTGCCTAAAAGAACTCAAAAGTATTGTTTGGGAAGGGAGGAAACCAAAAAGTTACACTGAATATTCCCATACAGTATAAAGACAAAGACTGTAGGGACTGCCAATGACTTGACTCATTTTTTTTCCACAACTCCTACTTGTTGTCCTCCAGGATTGTAGGGAAGTCATTACTTGCTTCAGAGGTTATTTCTGTAATTAAAGCAAATTGACCTGACTTTCAAAAAAGGAATTTCTGTTCAACTCCAGAAAACAGTCTGAAGATAGACTTTGCCTTACCTACACCCCACAAAGCTACAGTGTTATTTTAAAAACAATAAAAGAATGACTTGCATATGCACAGTGGCCATATGAGCACATCTAACCTTTGAGATTTCCCTCCTTGTATTTTGAACTACTTTGACGATGTCCGGATGGGATTTACAATGGCTCAAAGCTACTATTGTTCACACTACATTAAATCTACAATATATGCAATGAGATACCATAATATTTTCACTTGGAACTTCTATTAACCCGCAACTTGACTGTATTTAATGAAATATGTAGTGCTCACAGAGTTGATTTATATGCATCACTATTTACAGTGCACATTTATAAAAGAGGAAAAAGCACCCTAAGGAACTCACGGTTCTTTTGACTTTAACAGAAAGTAAAAAGTGCCTGATTTGGTTTAGCTCAGTAACACCCCTGGAAGCCCCACAATCTTATAGCTGGATTAGGGATGGCGACAGGAATCACTGATGCAGCTGAAACAGCTAGCATAGGAAATGTACTATTGCTAGCAATCCTGAACGAAAACAGGCCTGCATATTTTAAAAGAAAAATCACAGTCATATTTGTGTTTGTTGTGTATAGAAGTATACACAAACAATAAAAAAAAAACATGCTGAAGACCTGGAAATTTATTTTTGTCAGTGTTGTTCTAGAAATAGAGTGAAACGAAAGATTCATACACCCACAGGGAAGTTACACAGATTCTCTTGAAGAGATAACCCTTTAGTTCTGACAGAACTTCTGAATGTATTTAATTATACAAAGAGTATGTTACAATATAGTAGAAGAACAGTGTTTTGTAGCGGTAAAGGCACACACAGTTAGCTAGCAGAAGGTTGTACATTGGTACCCTTAGAGCTATCTTACAAGCAATCTGTTCTATATGTTAGCCAAAATAAAACCATCACTCTCTCCATTCCTCTACCAGTTTAACATTGGGTTAGCTGAGTAATTATTTCTAGAAAAAAAGTACAATTCTGCAGAGGGATTGAAAATTTCTACAAATTGCTTTTCATAAAACAGTAATGGAAACAGAAACTTCTAATAAACAGGAAACCTACTAGTACACTCACTCAGACATCTTCAGCTTGGGCCTAAAACACAGTAAATAGGAGTTCAAAGATGCCAGGGGAACAAAAATCCATGTACTGAGATATGTGAGGTATATTGCTTTCTTCCCAAAATGTCTGAACTACATTTGTCTGAAGGTTTGCAAGGTTTGTAGCCTGATTTCACCCAAAATAATTCTGTTTCCCGTGAGGGGTCCCTCCTTGGGGGCAAATGTCAACCCAAACTTGTCTCTGCTGTGAGGTCCAGACTGAGATGCTGTTGCCCAAAGGGAGGAAGGTGGCTGAAGGTAGGAAGGAAATAAGCCTCTAATGGGGATTGCAAAATGATAATGTCCCTCTGCCTGTTAGCACGTCAAAGCACCCACTCTCTAGGAGACCTTTTCTTCTCCTGTGCACAGGGTGGAGCATGCACAGAGCAGCTCTGCACCTAGAGCCTGCTGCTTGTTCAGGACAAAGAAGTCAGGGATATATACAAAAACCTGAGGTTTCAATAGGGTGTTATAGAATCATAGAGTCACAGAATCATTTAGGTTGGAAAAGACATCTAAGATCATCGAGTCCAACTGTCAACGATGCCCATTAAACCATGTCCTGAAGTGCCTTGTTGACAGGCTTTTTGAATACCTCCAGGGATGGTGACTATACTGCTTCCCTGGGCAACCTGTTCCAATGCTTGACAACCCATTCAGTAAAGAATTTTTTCCTAATATCCAACCTAAACCTCCCCTGCCTCAACCTGAGGCCATTTCCTCTTGTCCTATCACCAGCCACCTGACAGAAGAGACCAACACTCACCTCACTACAACCTCCTCTCAGGTAGCTGTAGAGAGCGATAAGGTCCCCCCTCAGCCTCCTTTTCTCCAGGCTAAACAACATTGCAAATACTGAAAAGTTCT
>JANZLP010000020.1:18554625-18565171 GCA_026930925.1 Chelictinia riocourii
AGAGTAGGTTGTGAGGCAGTATTTGCTTTTTAAAAAGCAAAAACAACAAAAAACCCCACCCTGAACAGCTGACATGAAGTGTCTGAAAGGACTGAACTAAAGAACTGCCTGAATCACTGATATGCTGAGGTTCAAGCAGTGCCCCATCAAACTCATCCTATTTGGTATAGGTTAGCTATCCATGTCTTAGCACAGAAAGCAATAAAAACCATGGCAGTTTTCTTTCAGCATCTTCTCTGACTGCATTAAAGTTTTATTTCTGAAGATATAGTGACTGAGATGTCTTTAATTATGTTGCTTCATTTAAGGGTTAGAAGAAAGGGATTAACTGAATCAAAGCAATGTTTATGGTTACTATCTTTTGAGAGAATGCACTTATTTTGTCTGTAAATGCCTTTGCATCCTGTCTAGTTTCTTCTTTCTGACAGTTTCATTTGGATTTCTCATGTTCGTTTTATTCCCCAGTAAGACAAATTCTGACCTTATGGTGCCAGTCTCCTGAACTCATCCCAAGAAATGAGGGGATTCAGCTCTTTGCTGATGCAAGTTTATTTACAGATGTAGCCTAGCTAGTATTTGTTTCTCCTCTTGTTGCTTGGGAGGCCACTAATGCTTGGATAATGTGAGATTTGGGTTTCCAGTCATTCAACAAGAATGATTGATGTTTCAGTTTTGAAACATTCCTGTTTTAAATCTACTGGGAGTTAGGTTCTAATTCTGATGCTATCTGACCTGCTTGTTCTTTACTAGTTTTTCTTTTTCTTGCAGATTCGATGGAAATACATGATAGTAGATGAAGGCCATCGAATGAAGAACCATCACTGCAAGCTGACTCAGGTCTTGAACACTCACTATGTGGCCCCTAGGAGGATACTTTTGACTGGGACCCCACTTCAGAACAAATTGCCTGAACTCTGGGCTCTTCTCAACTTCCTCCTCCCTACCATTTTTAAGAGCTGCAGCACCTTTGAACAGTGGTTCAATGCTCCATTTGCCATGACTGGAGAAAGGGTACTGCAACAGTTTGCTTAAAGTTCGTTAGAAACAAACCATTAGGATGGAAACAGAATGGAGGCCATGTTATATGAATAGTCTTTGAACTCTCCTTTGTGCTCAGAGAATTAGCATACTTAAAAGCCACCTTTATTACAGCTTTAAAAGTCTTCATTAAAGTCTCTCTTTCTGGACTCTGAGTCAATTTAGTTGTAACATAACAAGTGTTTACTCCAAACATTTATAATAAGAAATAATAATTTACAAGTCTATGACTGGATGGAGAATGGTGTCCTAGTCTCCTGACTCCCTCTTCGGCTTTCTATAAATGCAAGATCAGACAGTCTTTGATTCAGTTTGATGCTAAGCTTATTACTAATAAGAAGATGCAGCCTATCTCACATCTCAGCATGTGATACTCAGTCTTGATCAGAGATATCACATGCTGGGACCTGCTGCAAGTTTTGCTCATTATTCCTCTGTATTAAGATGAGGACATCTGTAATATACTTCATTTTATTCATATTGCTCAGGCTCCTAAGAAATTGCCAATTCAACCCACAGCTGGGCAAAGATATGGCATTCTGACAATACCCCATCAGAAATACATAGGCATGCTGATACCACCCACAAATGAGAAGGCATATTTAAAACCTTCCTGTGAATATGTAACCACTGGAAAAAAGATAAAGATCAAAAGTAAAGCTTTCTTCTGCAGTACCAATGCACAGATCTTTAGTGTAACACTCAAACTCTACTGAAAAGTAGACTCACAATCAATAGCAAGTGGGAAAAGTCAAGAGATGTGATTGACACAGCTTTTGAGGCCTGCAGGTATGGAAAGGAGCAATCTCCAAGAATCACTAGAGTTTGGTTAGTAAAGAGTTGTGTGATTCTGAAAGACACTTAAAAAAGGACAATGAAGAGAAGGGGCTACACGGCACCATGGTTTATGATTTCTGTGTATAGATATACTACAGCTAACAGCAGCACTGCTACTGGTAGAAAGTGAAATGAGAGGAAGTGATTTGAGGCAAAAGCAAAAGTTTTACAGAACATCATTAGTGTTGCAGTGTATATGCTTATAATGTGCTGCTGTGTCTGCTTCTATTTAACATTGCCTATATGCATTTGTTTGCTTTCTAGTTAGAAAGTTTCTAGGTTTTCTGGCAGTGTCAGGCTCTATCATACAGTAACTGATGTGCCTGTTTATAAAACAAAAGTCTCCCACTGGAAAGTAGGTCTCGAGTTAAATTTCTCTGGGTTATGTTTCTAAATTACTTGACCCACTGCAAGTGGGCAGATGATGTCTACAGACTGAAGCATACACCTTAACTACAGAATATTGCGAGGTTTAATGGTATCAAAGTTCAGTATATTTTCTTGCTCCATTCTGAGGAAAAATGCATTTCTCACTTGTGAAAAAATGTCAGGTATCTCCAACCTACACATTCTTATAATTCAAGCCCTGAATATCAATTTTTTAATGTTTCAGTATAGTAATGAATTTTGCAATTCATATAGAAATATTGACATTATAAATCGGAGGGAAGGGGGGGTTGCATCTGCCATTCCAAGGGAGGCTCCTGCCTTCCTTAGCAGACACCTGTCTTTCAAACGTAGACAGTGAGCAAGACAGGGGCTTTTGTCAAAGAAGACCTCCAGCAGTTTTTCCTAGGGAAGTAAAAAGACCACTGTATTTTTGAGCAGGGGAAAACTTATATTTAATTCTTTTTTTTCCTGAGGAACGTAACGATAGCTTTACTAAAGTAAACTCATATTTGGTTAATTCAGAAAACATGCCTGGATCCACATTTGGTTTTGCCATCTCTAACAGAAAAAACTTTATGACAGAAGTGTTTAATTGAGAAATCCTACCTTCAGCCTTATGGTGAGTACTTAAAAAGAAGCCTCCATACACCTGCTGACCTTCCACCTACAGGTCTGAACTAATGGGATCAGCCACAGTAGTACATAACCTGACAGCTGTTAGGAATTTACAGTAATATGTGCATACAGGATTCAGCAAATGCACCAACAAAACCAGGTGAATATGTTAGAAAGAAACAACTTTCAAGTCTTTATATCTAAGACTCCCTCATCTGCTTTCTGTATGGCAGGATTTCTGTTACACAGAACAATAAGGTTAATAAAACTATGGCCTATTCAATGGGTGCACTGCTCCCAGCAGGAAATGGCTGATTTTATTTTTGTGCTAGATGAAAGAAAGAACTGGCCTAAGATCCTGAAATAAACAGAAAGCTTTAGTCAGCTGGAGACATCTTGCCATGTATAGATTATGTATTAACACAATTAATCCACTGCCATAGTTAATACATACTGCCAGGATATTTTCAAACACTGGATTAAAGAGAGCAAGATTTTAGTCTGAAATGGATATCTGAGAACCATGAAATCCTGAGTAGCTTCATGGACACCGTAATTCAAATCTGAAGCCTATAAAATAGCAGGAAAACATACTTAATGAGATGGAGGGTGGGATTACACAACACAGGGCTACAAAACCAACATTAGATATTGGGGCAGAGGTACACACAAATGAGATGTCCTCATACCTTGAACCACTTAAAGCCAAAACGGTTGACCTCATGCACTGATTCATTAAACAGCTTCAGACAGGCAGTGAAGTGGCAGAATGGTAGAAAACAAGATAAACAGAAGAGAGGAAAGAAAAAGCATGCAATTAAAAGCAAATTGTAATCAGCTTGGACCACATTAACATTTTAAAAATGACACATATCACTCATACTTGATCTAAGAATGATCCTAACCTATTATTGTTTGTAAAAAATTATAGGATTTACCATTAATATTGTATAGAAAACAGAGCCTTGCATTTTAAAACTCTAAAGCTATCTAAGGGTGTCTTTCACAATTCTACAAAGAACTTCCACAAAACATAATAAAACAAAGAGGGCATTCTTTTAAAGCAATTGAAGGAATATGAACTGAAAAACATTTGAAGGAAAGTCTTCTCCTCACCTTGGAAAAACAGCTACCTGTCATCACTCTATTCCTTGAGTGTATTTAATTGATACCAAACCAAAATCCTATTTGACAAAATGGGGCAGAGCAGCTCTCCCAGTGCTGACTGGAACAAGACACTCCAGCTGCTTTTCCTCCGTGCTGTCTTGTTGGTCATATTTTAAAAACTGTAACTGGTCAGAGCCAGCAGTTTAGTTCTTTTGTTGGAATAAGACACTGCTGTCAGTCAGTGACAGTACAGACGTTGACTCTGTACTCTTCTGATCCTGCCACTTTCTAATCCATCTTTCTCTCTCCTCCTCACTTCTGTACACAATACTACAGCCAAATTAATTTATTTTTCATGATGCTGTTGCCCACCGTATTCCACCAATCTTTTCCCACAAATATTACTTGTCTCAGCTCTCTTCCTCTCCTCTCAATCTCTCTCACTGATCCTTACGGCTTATTGACCCTCAGACTGCACATATCCCCACCTTGCCTTATCTTTCAGATTGTACACTCAATTCCAACTCTCTGTTCACCAGCTATTTCCCTTTTTCATCAAGCTCTGATCATCTGATCTCATTGGGTGCCTCTCATCAGGCTGTGCTGGTTAATTCTTTTGAACAGCCTCCTTACTGACAAACCTGAAATTTGTGCATATTCCCAAAGCAACATTCTCTTCCAATATTCTTGTTTTGGGATGCCTCATGTATAAATAAAACTTCACTTCTATGACAATTCCCTATTTTACTAATCCAGACTTATCTCTTCTCCTCTCCATAAAAAATCTGCTAACAGCTCACAGTGGAGAGACATCTGAGGAGCTCATGCTCAACATGCTAAAAAAGAGTCTTCCTTTCCATCCTGTGACTGAACTTCTTTTCAACTAGGACAGAACTTTCATATTTTTGTTAATCTTGATAGTATCTTTGACTCAAACCTCCTTTAAAAGGTTATTTTTAAAAACTTGCAGAATGTCTTTTATGGACTATCTATAAGACTCTTCTGACTACATCTATATAACTGTAGTTCTTTGGTAGGATTTCTTCTGTGTCTGGATCTATGCAAATATCTTTCTTGTGCAGGCTGTGCCCATTTGTGCAGTAATCTCCTTGTCTGTAGCTTTGATCAAGTTAATGCTACCAGCATGCCTCTTTGCTAGTGAATCAAATGTAAGCTACTCCTTTGCAAACTGTACTCCACTCACCTTTCATTTTCAATACTGAGATGACCTGTGGTCATCCTCTAATACAAGCCTACATCAAGCATGCATAAAATACATAACTGTTCATCTGTATGCTTATTTCCCTAGCTTCAGATACTTCTAACCCCTACAAAATTAACACACTCTACCTTCTTCAAAACCTTCCCTCCAAAAACTCAGTAAGCCTTATGCATCTCATTCTGCATTTTGAGCACATCACAAAAGGGTGAGTTCTATGGGCTTCTAGGTGCCTAAAGAATATAAAAATGGTCACTTTGTCTTTTAACAAAGAAATTAAATCATTATGACATCCTAGACATCAAATCACATACTATTTTGTTTACTTTTGCATCTCAGCATAGAACCTGCTTTTTTGTGAGATATATATTTTCCTTTCAAGGAGATCTAATCTTTGATGTGGTATTCACTACCTAGTTAACATTTCTATTTCATGCAATTTTTTTAAAGATAACAAGAAGGCATTCTTGAAAGTGAATTCCTTAACATTGTCTAGGACCTTAAGGTACAGCAACCAGAATTATCCTCAACACGTCTATCAGCAAACAGCTGAGCTTGACTCTAGCCTAAAGAGAAAGACTTGCTTTCTTCCTGAAAACTTGGATTATTACTAAGATATAAATATCTTCTTTTTCGTTAAAGTATGTGATATAAGAATGCATGTTGGAAAAAACCTCTTAAAATGCTTTAAAGTGCACTTAGTCAGAACTTTTTAAAATTTAAATAACAAAGAGAAGGAGATGACTCGATTGCAGTGTAACTGACCAAATGCTCCTTGTTTGCTAATTACAGTCAAGTAAGGAACAGTGAAAAACACTGAAGAGGCTCACAAAAAGCACTGTAAGAATGCCAGGTTCAGCTTCTGCTTCAAAAGCTTTATCAAAATCTCACGGAATTTTATTCACTACTTATGGTATGTTTTCTTGATGATTATTTACATAAGTTAAAATTGGGCACATATATGATTCCTCAGAGTATCTCGTCAGTGGCACAGAATCAATTCACACATAAAAGTTCACACTTGTTTCTGTGTGTATACTTGGCTCAAGCCAAGGGATTTGTCTCTTTATCCAGTTGTTTTGCAAGTGCAATGAGACTGTGGTCCATAAACACAACTATGCTAATAAAAATCGCCTTTAAATACATTCAATGAACAACACGGTAAACCTAAGTGCGCTTACTCATAGGAAGATAGCTTTGATAGGCAAGACAGATCAGAAGAGTTACTACTCAAATAATATTTTAAAGCTCAGGGTACCTTATATTTCATTTTAATTTCAAGAAAATCTTACCTATGAAATATAACTTATCATGAAGGCTTTGCAGACTGTATGAGTTCTGTTACCTAATATTGGAACAGAGATACAACATCATCAAGCAAAACCAGCTGTAATCACAGTAAAGCAGGGAAAATAGTACTTTACTGTCTGGTTACTTTCCTGAGAGGACTACCAGTGACTTTATAAGATTGCAGACCTGTTTCTCAGCATTGATCCTGGCTGACTCCTCTTGTGCTAGCACCATTTCCCGCTCTGCAGTTATCTGAACACTTTCTCTGAGTGCCTCTTCCAATTCTTCAATCCGATCATCCTTTTTACGTAGATTGTCCTGGAAAATGACGGGAGACTAGGTGAAGACGACTTGTTTGGAACTACAGCCTTTTAATCAACCAAGATTTATGTCAACCAAAATGTGTTTCTCCCTCCCAAGGTGCAACTGCAGGCAAATTATCTTCACACAAAGGAAAGAAAGATGATGTGATGCAGGAGTAGGAGGAAGATTACAGTATAGAGAAGGAGAAAGCCAGCAAAGCAGGACCTCAAAGCAAGAGTGCTTGCCCTCCATGTTGGACATACCACAGTCCTGTCAGATTATATAGCATAGATAAGCAAGGGTTGTTGGAAAATAAAGATTAGTAAGCAGTTCCAAAGAAGCACAGAAGCCAGAATTGGTAGGAAGGTAGCAGGCATTCAGCACTGCCCATTTCCTCACATTCAGCAGGCGTGGTAAGAAGGGAAACATAGCACTGTAGTTTGGAACTTGGCATTTCCAGATTAAGGGGAAGAAAATCAAACATGAACCCAACAGAGTTTTCCACTGTTCAGATTAAGTTTTTAAGGAAGTTTTTCATCAAAAATTCTCTAGGAATTATGAAGGGTTCATCTGGGCTGTCTGAATCTCAGACATTCAAGTACTGAGACTCCCTTAAAATTTATTCTTTGATTAAGAGCATCTTCACAGTTGCAAATTCAGATGTCCCACATATATTCAAAGACCATTGAAGAAAAATGTATTGAACCTCAGAAAATATACTGGTTTACTGGTTTATACAAACAGTGTAACTTAGAAAAATTATATACAAAATTAATGGTATTGTTCTTTGTGAAGGAGACCCTCCTGACTTTAGTATTACTAGGAAAATCAATGTGTATCTCCTGCTTCTGCTGTAGCAGCTTGGACAAAAGACTGCAAAGCGGGCTGTCCTGACAGGTATATATGAACATCTTGGACCATGGCTGCTTAACAAATCCATCAGACATGAGCAGCTTGATGGAAGATTTCTGCATTTCTTGTCTTGCAGATTGGTTTAGATCATGGAGTTCAGATGAGATATTAATGCACATTTAATTTATCACATGGGCTTTTTAGCCATTTCAGCAGTAGTGGAAGAATGAAAAATGTTTCCCTTTGTTTTTTTGCTTTGTCTTGTGTCCTTTTGTATTTAGGACTAAAACTTTCCACTGTTTCTCTGCAAGTGTTTCACACTATATAAAGAGTAAGGAAAAAGATGACTGACTTGGAAAAAATTTCCCTTGCGACCTTCATAAATGCAAAAATCCGTCATTGGAGTTTAAAGAACAAACCTTGCTTTATCCTTAATTCCTGCTTTCTAGGACTTGGGATACATCACCAAGGGTACTTGTTATATGAACACCATTTGTGTCAGTCTCACAACTGCCACTTTCAATGAGAGTGTTCCAGCATAGATGGAAAGCTTTGTATTAGACCAGTGCAAGACAGCTGGCACCAACTGCCCTTGTGTAGAGAAAGGCTAGTATTCAACCACTAGCACAGGCAGGAGTATTTGTCAGGCTTTCCAGGCAGAGGAGCTTCCTGCTGATGGTTCCTTCCACAGTGGATTCACAGGGAAAGTAATTGCTGATTTCAAAAGAAACAAATGGAGAAATCTACAGTTCAAAAATAGGGAGTAGCAGAACATGTCTTTGTACTTTTTGAATCTTTCTGAAACACTGATATCTTCCAAAACTACTTTATGGTTATGATTAGCTTAACCAAAGACTCATCAAAATAATGAATAACAAGTTTACAAAAAACTCAGCACAGAATATTAACTGACATGAAAAATATTTATTTGACTATCTGCATTACACAATAAATACTGACTATACTTCTCGACACAGCCAAGGAAGTGTGGAAGTGCAGCTCTCAATTTCAAACAAAAGAAGTGGGAATGGTTCATCTGAATGGCTGCATGTAAAATAGAAACTGCTTTAAAATAAGAATGCAGAATAAAACATTCTAACACATAAGGTATGTCCACTCTTCATCCCAGGCAAATATTTAAGAGGTGAATTCAACACTGTATTAATCTTGACACCATAGAGAGCTCTATTCAGACAGGTGAACTCGAGGGACAAGAGGAAGAGCAACTGGTGGTACCAAACCAGATCAAGACAGTGCCATATTACTTGCACTTGAAAAATCTATATTCATATATAATTACTTTACCCAAAATAATATGCAAACTTTTACATATATGCTAGAAGGTTGCAAGTTAAAAAAATCCAGAGTTGACTTATAACCAACTGCCTAGAAATGATGATTTTTTAACTTTAGTCTAATACTAATAAGCTATTCAGTAAGGAGAGGTTAGTTACAAGTTTTCACTTTCTGTCTCAGACAAACCTAGTTAAAAGATGTGCAAGTTTACTCTTACAACGGTGTCACAATGTGTGTAACCATGTATGGTTACAAAACCATACTCATGCATGGCAGGAGTAGCGGATTGTTGCTTAGCCAGATAGCACCTCCACTAGTACAGAGCAGTCTTAAGACACTTTTAAATAATTAATTTGTTTCTAGCTCTTTGATTCGTGACTAATTGATTAGCATTTGAACTATTATTTATTAGCTGCTATTTCAGACAAAACATACTAATAGAGAAAAAGTAAATAAAGCAAACCAGCATTTCTCTTTTAACATAACAGCATGTTTTTCCAATTGTTTGGCTCCAATATTTTTTATTGAAGAGAAATCTGAAAGCCAAAGTTCCACTTGGATTCATTTATCAATGCAAAATAAAAATAAATCAAAGCTCAGCTATCACAGCAGTACTCATTTCAAGAAAACCTCCTTTTAGCTTCAGGTTAGATTCCTTCTTTATGTCTGTGGCACAGGAAAGCTGTCAGTTAAATTACTGGCCTCCACTTTGCCTTTTCTAAAGTGTATGACTTTATGGATGATTTCCTGAGCAGCTAAGTCCCTCTTCCAACACAAGACACATCTGGTGTTTTGCTTTATCATGCATATCATTCACAGTTTATTTTTCTTCATTCAGTAGGTTACTTTAGAAAAAAAACTTTGAGAATGCCTTTTCAGGAAAGACAATTTCTACTAACGCCTCCTCAGTTTTTCTTTTACAAGAGAGACATTAGTATTATGGCATATTTAACAAAGCACTTTGTAAGCATTCATTAATCATGTAGTGCCCCTGAGAGGCATGTTATGTAATGTTTAATCTGCTCAGCTGAGGCTGTAAGTACAAGAAACCTCTCAAAATTTTATCAGCTTTACAATAAGAAGAGATGTATTTTAAGTACAATCAGTGCAAGCAAGCAAGCAGTCGCTCTGTCTTCCAGGTCCCTTCATCAACAGTAAATTTTCCCCATTGATTGTAACAGAGCTGTGCTTACATTCACAGAAAAGATGCACTTTCTGATTCCAAAAGCCACAGATTTTTTTACACGAAACTTCTCAGTGCCTAAGGGTTGATTTGCAAAGATACTGACAGCTTTCCTCACCAGCCACATACTTCCTAAGGCCACAACCCCTCTGAGTGTTGAAGAGGAGCCTCCAAGCAGCACAGCCCTCCCCAACGCGAGCCCAGCTTGCAGCCAGCTCAGAGACCACCAGCTCAGCACCAGTGTTGCTCTGTATCCCCTTTTGTGGGTATTTCATGAGAAATAAGACCTCTGTGCAGAAAAGGTGCACAGGCCACAGGCACCCATGAGTGGGTCATCCCTGAGCTGCCTCTTTCCACACTACCAGTATAAATATCTTTTACAATTAAACACTCCTACACCCTGCAGCAACCCTCTT
>JANZLP010000020.1:19043799-19057942 GCA_026930925.1 Chelictinia riocourii
CCACCTGGTTATGATCACTGAAAGTGGTATTTCTGGCACTCTCCTCTTTGTCTGGAGGCACCCATGAAGCCATGCCCTTAGAGACACAAGGGGCAATAAAGGCCTGTTCTACTGTGGTAACAAGTTAATTAAAGCTAACGTTTGCCTCCATATATCTATCACCAGCTCAGTGCAGCAAATCATATGCACTGCATTTGGAGACAGACCTGGGAGGCTTCCTGCCTGCTTTTATCCATATGTACAGCATCATTAACAGCAGTAAGGACTTGTTGCAAAAAGGAGCATGTTTCTAAATGCTTTCAACCATGAACCGATGTGTTACTTTGATGTCCATGATATCTGAATAAATGCAATTAATAAGAAGCAACACATGTATGCAGCTTCCCTCCCCGCAGCACAGGGAGGTACCTGCAAAAATAAATAAATAAATAAAATGGCAAATCAATGCTCAGCAATCTTTGCCATCTGTTTTCCTTTTTGCAATAAGACTGTGCCCAATAAAGTTCAATAAAGTTATCCATGCAGCTTTCAGAAAGCTTTGGTAAGTGCATTTTTCTCAACTGATCCAAACACTGCAGCACACAGACTGCTCAAAGAGCTTTCCAAGAGATTTTTTTAATAGACGAGCTAAGATGTGAACATGAACTGTGCAACAAACCTTCAAGTCAGCATTTGTTACTGCATTACCAACCATAGCTAACACATTATTTCTTTCATCTTGGATGGGCACTTTTCTAAAGCCTCAACAGCTTGCCACTTCCATGTAGATGTAGCATTCCCAAAATACCTGCTTGCAGCTTGATTTTCAGTCAAGTTCTGTGGAACTTTGTGCTGTAGAAACTGTCACCCACTGCTTCCATGAGAAAAACCTCACATCTGATTTCTCTACTTGCTGTTTCTATTTGCCATTTTGCTCAAAGCTGCTGTAGCCATTTTCTTCCCCTGAATTCACCTCAGAGGCAGTAATACACTCCTGCTGAAATGTATTGTTTCCATAGTCTCTGTGAGCACTGCAACGAAATTATTACGTTACACTATCAGTTTCAGTGGTGACTGGAGGCAGTCTAGGTACGAGACTATAGGAAGAGAGGAATTAAGATAAAGAATAGGCTGGACAAATATCCACCAGAAATGGTACAGGTAGGGTTGACGTGACCTTGAGGCAAGGAAGCGAGCTAAACGCAACATTCTTGAAGGCCACTCCAGAAATATCTTATGATTTGTTTAAATTATTTCATTTGCCTGTGTTCTTGAGGGTAACAGAACAACTGGTCTTCCCAGGGCTCTGCATCGGATGCCCTGCTCTGACAACGAACAAAGCCCTGAAGACAGAGATACTTGTAAATGTGGGGCAACACAGCAGTTATCTGACAGCTATGCTGAGGAGGAAACAAAAGCAGACATGCTGATGAATAACAAAACCAGAGAAATATAACAAGTCTTCTAAATAACAAAGAGGATCTGACAGTGCAGTGGTTGAGGTACTGTTTTGGTATTGCTTTCTAGGTACGTCAGATTAGAAACAATTTGATGACTGAATTTTGAGTCAGATGAAGTCCTTCTATTAATGTTAATGGGTTTTGGATGAGGCTCTAAAACTACTCCAAGAATTTCAGGAACTTGGATGCAATCCCTGTGTACAAGTTTACTTCCACGATTCTGATTCAAAATTGAAAACTACAGCTTCTGCTTCATGTTTACATATGATCAAACATTGATTAAAAAGGCAGCAAAAAGGCTTTTCAGGATATTCTTCAAGAACGTCTGAAACTTCTCACCAGATGCTGACAACACCAAATCAAAGCCCAAAGCTTCATTTGGCCTCTGACTCTAAATGTCAGCCTTCATCTCTCTTTATGGAGGAACTGTGCATATGCCTCTCAACTCAACACCACCACGTCTATTTAGCAAAGGTGCTATTTGTAACACCAATTTCTTCTGAATCATCATCAAGTACTGACTGCTGATCAGGGCAGACAAACATGCAAGATGGACTAGTGGTTTGATATGTGATGGAAAATCCTATATACCTATGTCTTAAAAACTTTATCAAACCTCAGAGTACTAATGGGGCAAGAGCGCGCTCGAGATCGTCCATGACACAGGCTCAAGATTCACCTGGACAAAACAAGCCACCAGTCCTCCCTTTGGGCATCCTGCCTCCAAGCAAATGTACCCTATGCAATGGGAAGGGCTGCAAAGCACAGACACTTGCTTCTGGGCTGGCTTTATTTACACAACATGGGTTGCCATGGGGAAGAATTAGGGTTGTGTAAACTCTCTTTATAGAGCTCTTACCCAGTGATGTAGTTCCAAAATACCAACTTCTGAAATACTGTTTCTCCTCTTCCTTGACTAAATCCTATGTTAATGTCCTGCTTTGGGTCTCAAACCAGCCTGTGCAGCACACTTGACAAAAATCACTAAGAAAGTGGGAACCAGAAGGAGTTCACAGAAACCACTTTGTCCCAGAGAGAACAAACCTGGAGCCATTCACAAGCTGAGGTGCAGCTGAACTTTTTGGAGCCCAGACTGCAGGAGCCAGCCATATGCTGCTGCGGGGCCCCCATTCTCCTCAAGCAATCCCTGGCACCAGCAGGCATTCCTGAGGGCTTCCAGGAGGTGATCCTTCACCCAGAAGGAGACGGCTGGCTTAGTTGCCTTGGAGCTGGGCCAGCATGCCTTACAGAGCTATCCTGTTTCAGTAGAATGTTTAACCGTGCTACAGCTTTCTACCAGAGCATTAAAATTGCCCTGCCAACTGCTTAAGGTGGCTTGCGAGGACTGATCGCAAAATTACTGTTTTCTTCCTAATGTGTTGGAAATTTCCGTAAGTCAAGGAAGAGGGGTTACAACTGCCCAGCACTTGTCCAGCAAGTGCCTAATGAACGCAAGGACAAATGAAACTGTTAACAACTGTCCAGTCCACCTCTTGTGTAATTCAGTACAGGAAACTCACACAGTAATTCCTGCACTGGCTCCAGAATAAATATCCAACAAAAATGCCATCTGACATTGGTTATTTACATGCTGACCTGAGATTTCATCCAAACTCTGTTCTCAGCCTCTTTTCTAAGTTTTACTGACCTTTTCCACAGGCTCCTGGTGTGATTCCTACTGAGCTCCACTGACTGTTCAATTTCATTCCCTTTCCATGATGGTATGAGTGTACTGCCTTACACAACTTAATCAAGTATGTCAAAATACCCTTTTATAGCATGTCCTGCCAAAACTAAAGGCGAGTGAAAGCAGCTGGCCTCTCTACTGCATTTTGCAAAAGGACTAGTTGTTCATCATCTGTCCTTTGTGTGCCTCTGACCCCAGTAACTCACAAAGCTCCAGGTTTTACATAGCTCGGAGAGCCTCAGACCTCAGCTCTGGTGCCCTGAAACACTACAGTACCGTTTATATGCTACACACTTTTTTATGGGAAAAGTTCCTAATGTGGTGTCTCCTGGGATGGAGATGAGGACTGTGTGTGCCTGTGACTTCCCAGGCTCCACAAAAAGCCCAGGGCAGTCCATTCTTGATTACTATTTTAATCTACTTTTTCTGCATGATAATACAAAACCACAGAATCGCTGAGGGTGGAAGGCACCTCTGGAAATCATCTAGTCCGAACCCCTACTCAGAGCAGGGTCACCATCACCTAGAGCAGGTTGCGCAGGGCCACATCCAATCAGGTGTTGAATACCTCCAAGGACAGTGACTCCACAACTTCTTTGGGCAACCTGTTCCAATGTCTGACCACCTTCATAGTAAAAAAAGTTTTTCCTATGCTTAAACAGAATTTCCTCTGGCTTGGTTTGTGTCCATTGCCTCCTGTCCTTTCCCCAAATGCCACTGAGAAGAGTCTGTCTCCTTATTCCTTACCCCCTCCCGTCAGGTATTTATACACATGAATAAGATCTCCCTGAGCCTTCTTGTCTCCATGCTGAACAGCCCCAGCTCTCTCAGCCTCTCCTTGTATGTCAGATGCTCCAGTCCTGCGATCATCTTCATGGCCCTTGGCAGGACTCACTCCAGCATGTCCATGTCTCTCATCTGGGGAGCCCAGAACTGGACAGGGCCCTACAGATGTCTCACGTGGGCTGAGCAGAGTGGAAATACCATCTCCCTCAGTCTGCCTTAATGCAGCCCAGAAGGCTGTTGGTCTTTGCTGCATGGGCACATTGCTGGCTTATGTTCAACTCATGCACCAGGATCCCAAGGTCCTTTCCTGCAAAGCTGCCTGTACTGGGGCATGAGGTTATTCTTCTCCTCCCTAAGACAGTCTCCCATGGGATTCTTTGAAGCAGGTCCCTGAACATGGGAAGGTCTGCTCTCCTGAAGTCCATGGCTGTTATTTGCCTCGTTCCAACTTAACTGCAGTCTGTTCACCACACAAGGCAAAAATAATTTGTGAAAATAGTTTTAAACCAACCAGTCATCTAAATACATTGATAACTCTGAACCCTAAAAGTTTACAATTTCACTGCTTTTGAAAAATCTGCCTCTAAGTACCTTGGAAGCAGAAGTCCCAAGGGAAAGTGCTAGTATTTGAGCCAAGCCACACATGTGCCTTTTTAGAGCCCAACCTAAAATAGCAATACAATTAACTCCTTCGGAATTTGCAAAATCACTGTGAGCCTTCCTGTGCCTTTCTGTGCTCGCCACCTCCCCATTACAAATCCACCTTCTCCTCAGCGAGTTTCAAGTCTGTGATCAAAAATGTTTGTGATTCTGAAAAATGAAAATGGAGGGACAAAAGAGATTGAATGCTAGAAGGAATAATGAGAGGTCTTGTAAGCTATTACTCACGTCCCTTCTATATTAATGAGATACTGATTTTTTTCATTCAAATAAAGCAGTCACAGAATAATAGCCAGGCTATCACATCAGCAGTTTACAGGATTTAGAAAACTTGGAGTAGAATGTAAATCCTGTTTGCTGAAGGATGTTAGGGCTTTGTCTATTATATTTTATAATACATGTAACTGCCACTGTTAGACATGCTCTTCTGCTTGGAGAATTGATGCCAAAATGATGCAATGGGATTATCAGCAGCCTATTGTCTGGGAGCTTATTCATCCAAAGAAGTCCTGCTGTGATGCAATACGCTAACAGGTAAACTGGCAAACAAACAAAACTATTTACCTCTGCCAGGTTAATTTCTTTGCTGCTCTGCCCTGAGTCTCGCTGACAGTTAAGCCAGGGGGAAGACCTGGTGTCGTGCATGAAATGGCAACAGCACCATTTCAGAACAGCCCACCAAGGCTTTCTTATGCCTTTGCTCTTTTAGCTGACACTAAGAGTGACACTCACACAACCTGTGTCACACACTTGATTTTTACCTGCTTTAAGGATCTGGGATGCTTGATGGAATTTTATCATGCTTTTTTTGGCAACACTGACTGAAATACTAGGCGTTCGTTCAGCACTGGTTTTGACATCTCATCACTGTGAAGATGGGGCTTTCACTCTGTCTGAAAAGCAGCTGTGCTGATGTTTGAAAAATCAGTAATCCTAACAGCAGCGCTGATGAAGTTAACAGGACAAACATCATGAAGAGCAAATACGGAACAAGTACAAGCCATTACTGCACCAGTGACAATAGGGATGCATGGGCCCATGAATGTGACTGCATTCACACAGTTGGTTAAATTCTGACATGTCCTGGATGCTGGCATGCTCTCCTTGACTGTTTTTCAGTCGCCATTTGATGGTGAGAATAACACAGATCTGTCTGCTTCCTAGGAGTACTGGGGGTCTCAGTTATCTCACTTTCTAAAACACCAAAAATAACAAGGATGGCGAGTCTTATTCACAAGGTCTGCGCACTCAGGATTACATGGACTTGTTACAGAAATACTGCTGGTCCTATCAGAAAAATCAGGCCCCTGGGCACTTTGATCCTCATTAGAAATAAAAAAAACCACTTTCTAGGAAAAGAAAAAAAAAAATCTCATCTAGAAATCTTTGCATCTCTCCAGCTCTGAAGCTGGCAAAGTAAGCCTCACTGGATTTAACTTCAAATGCTTATAACTTTGCATAATTGGGAAATGTCAGAGTAACATTTTTTATGCATCTTTGCATATGATCAAAAGCATGATTGTCACAAAACCAGATGAAACACAGCATGTCCCAGACTCTTGGTGAAATCTGGTCACTAAAGCATTCAGCTGCTGTAAGCAACCCTCAGAGGGATGCCCTTTATGAACATCTCTAACTATTTTGGGCTATCTCAAATGAAAGAAGAGTTTAATTAGCAACTTTACCCCTGCTACAGGCTGTTAAAGAAAGTTACAAAAACCATGTAAAGCATGCATAATTTTCCACCAAACTCTACAGAAATTTTTAGGATGCTTCTAAATTGAGCCCTGTAGCTAACCCTAGAAACTCCTACAGGTCTTCTTCATAAAACCTGAGTTTGCTTATGCTAGCAATGTGGTAGGGTCTCTGTATAGGTAAGCCCTCACCCAGCAACAGCTCAAATGACACAAAAGACACCCCAGGCTTAACACTATATTAAAATTATTAGCCAACAGGAAACATCACAGAAGAGAAAAAAAAAAATGTTTTTTTTCTACCAGCTCTGCCATAACAAAATGACTGCCCAGTTTTTCCCATCCCTTCTCAGTTGGCCTCCCCATGCTTTTTCTTTAATTTCTTCCCCCTTGTCATTCCTTTGCCCTCTCAGACTCTTCAAGCCTCTGACAGTTTTCGGGGAACACCCAGACCTTCCCATCTCCCAGTGACCCTCCTCCTTCAAGTTCTCTTGTGTTTCCTGGTGAGCTCTGTCTCCTCTTTCATCAGCTGCCTGCAAGTCCTGCCCCAGTCTTACAGCACTGGAAAGAAACACAATCCAGTAGCATTAATAAATGATAGCTAGTCCCTCCTCTCCCTTTTATTTCCTCTTCTCTGGCCATAAGCAATCCGCCTGCTGCCGAGGCAATGAGCAAGCACCTGCCTGGGCCAGGTTGTGCTGCTGCCACATCAAGCCCCAGGGCTGACTCCAGGCCAGGTCACCATCTAAGCAGGTTGGTGAACAAGCCAAGACATTGCTCTCCTCAGCTGCCCCAGCCTCCTGCCAGCACCTTGGGTGGAGAAGACTTGATAGGTCCAGCTTGAGGGACAACAAGGGCTCCCATCCAGCCCAGCACCCCCTGGGGGACACCTCCACCGAGGGGGCTTCCCCAGCAGCCTCCCATGCCGTCAGATCTCGAAGCACTACCACATTTCATCTAGAGGTTGCAGACAGTTCATGCCTCCGTCATAGCCCCCAAGAAATCAGCCACCGCTCCCTGGTCGTTCCCTGCTTGGTGCCCAAGGCTCTTCTCATGAAAACCCATTAGATTGTGACTCATCCCTCACCCCAGAGTAAAGTTAAGAAAACAAGCAAAGATGAGGTAGAGAATTGTCATATGAGGAAAATCTATAAGCTGTTTTTCCTGCCCAGGACTTCCCCATCTCAGACATGAGAAAAGCACCAATTAAACCGTTTCAGCAGACCCCCAGTGCCCCAGCAAGGGTTGCGTGTGATGGCCACCAAAAGGCCCTGCTGACGTCTGACCTGCTACAAGGGCTGAGGGAAACCCTTAGTGCTAATGTCCTTATGGTTTATGTACGCCCTTATGTATGTCCTTATATTTCTTACAGCAAAGGAAGTCCTTTCCCCTCCCTAGTCTCACAAAAAATAGCACTGAACTCAAATGGATTAGTGAGAGCAGGATTTGGGGAGACGCCAGTACTTGTGAATCCGAGATGGAACGTTAAATCCCCAGTGAAATCCAACTGCTTCAACACTATGAGCAAGGCAGGAGCTGCAATGGAGCACACCTGCTCAGCAAGCTGACGTGCAGGCTTTAATCAGGACCCATGAGACACCAAAATGCAATTACAGTCAAAGAAGTGATATAGGACAGCATCTCAGTATCCCATATTTTCTCTCTTTTAGTAGCTTGCTACAGTTTGCTCAGTTTTTAAATCAAAGGGATGTTTTCTAACCGATGGTGCTGCAAACCACAAGCTGAAAAAACAAGCCAGGTTATTTTTTGCTCTTTAAAAAAAAACACCACCCACCAGGGATCTTGCCCAATGGTCAAAACTGGCCAGCTGCTCATCTGTGTGCACAGCTGTATACAATTTGTACGGAGCTGTACAGCTATAGAGCGGAAGGAACAGAGCAAAATCAAATTGCCACAACCAACAACATTAAGAAGATTCTTTTTACCACTCATCTTCCCAGTAATTAAGGTAGCTTTCTCCCAGTTTTCTGGGCGACTGAACCACCCTGGAAGAATCAACCCCAACATATTTTCAACCCGTGTTTTTGTTTACTCAGAGACGGCCAATTTTTAATTCTCTTCTTACAAGCACTCACAACAAGCCTGGATTATTAAAGAGCTAGCCTTAGCCAAATCAGAAGGAGGAAAAAAGCAATGCCCATGTAATGAACTGTTGCTAAACAACATCAATACATATGAGGAGATTTTGATCTGCTCCTGGAAGTTCCACGAGAAAACACACAAAATGAAATAAATATGGTAGATTATTTATTGCAATTTCTTCACTCAACTCTAAGAGCTTCTGTCAGAAATACAGTTCCTATGCATGGAACAGAAACCACAGAGGCCCGCCTAGGGCTACTCAGCACACAGATGCAGTCCAAACTTACTGAAGGCTGCTGGTTTCAATTAGGGACCAGAGCTGGTGCTTTAATTCCATCTTGCAAAAAAACCGTCTCTCCAAAAAGGCACAGCATATGCACAGTACTTCCCTGAGCAGGCAGTAAAAGACTTACATAGGAATTTAGTATTTAGCAGATCAGACCATTGGTTCATCCCATCAGATAATCTACCTTTGACCAGTGGCCAACACCTAATGTTTAAAAGGCAGAAGAAAACAACCTTCAAAAGTACCTTTAGCTGTATTACTTTAAAGAGAAAAAAAAAAATGTCCTCATGACCTATGCAAACAGTCAGCTTATGCCCTGCAGCACAAATTGTGATTACTCTTCTCTTACTATGCGTAGTTGCAAGTGTTACTATTAGTCATAAAATTATCCAACCCTTAAAAAAAAATAAATCCAGCCACACCACTTGCATCATTGGCTCCTGCAGCACTGAATTAACTATGCTGAAATTACCTAGCACATACACAATAGACTTATTTTACAAATAATGCTTTTTAATTTAATGGCGTAACTCCCTTATGCTATGGAGCTGAAGGAAACCAAGAGACCGATTTCATTTCTAGAGCCACTTTGAATTCTGCTGTAGGACCAGCTTTAACCCTTCTCTCTTCATGGGGAAAAAAAAAAAAAAAAAGTAGATATAGATATCTTACACAAGTAAATCCCATCACAAGTAAATCTCTTCTGCCTCAGCCACCTTTGCTATTCCTTCCCCTTGGTCCTTCTCAGACCTTATGATATCCCCGAGCACTGAGGCACACAGAGCTAGCTGCTCTGCTCCAGACAGAGATGTATATGGGTTCAAGGGAACATCAGAGCTCAGTCATGCCTGTTTATGTTCTCTTCCATTTTTAAAAGAAAGCTGCTCTGGACCACATTGGCTTCAACCCAGTGGGAGCCCTTCCACTGGCTTCTGTGGGCTTAGATCCAGCCCTTGGCCCTCACTCTACTTATGTTTTGATTAGCTGCAGCAAGCAAGGCAGACAGCTTTGTTGCTTAGCCAATTTTTACCACGCAGCCTAGTAAGTGACTCCTGGGTCACTCACCCTCCTAAGAAGCTCCCTGTGTGACAATTTTTGAAAGACGTTTGCTTGGATTTTTCAGTTTCATGTCAACGGTGTCTGGTTTCACTGTGGCCTTTACAGACAACTGCAGTAACTGAGAGGGATCTAGTTATGCAGATGAAGGATGTATTGGTTTGACCATATCAAATATCATACTAGCCTGACTTTAATTAGCTCCTTATGGCCTGCTTTTGATCTCAGAAATGCCATGGTAAATCTGGAGCGACTCCCCTGAGGAGCAGAGTTTTAAGAACAGCATTTGATTCCCTGCAGTGAAGTTCTGACCTTCTACACTCCTGCGAGGCCTGATCAGTAAATGGCAGCTCTGGGCAAAACAAGACTTCCAAGGCCCAGCTTTCAAACCCAGGTGCCCCAAACCCAGCAAGTTTGTCCATGTCAAGCAAGGCACTTCTTGCAGTCAGGACTTTGCTGTGGCATCCTACACTCCCCTCCTGTAGGAACTCTTGGGGATGAGACTGGCTTGCCTAAAGCCAACTCCTGGGGAAACCCAGGCACTTCAGCCAGCTTGACAACAGCGCAAAGGACAGGAGGATAAAGGGTGTCCTGCAGTGGAGCAGCTGAAGCTGGGTGCAGCCAAGGGGTGTAACTCCTCCCAGGTTCAGTTCAGTTCAGATCCCCGTACATGAGGATCTCAGCAGAAGTTCACCTGCTCACACCAGAGCTGTGCTTGGCCCACAGCTTTACAGGACACACAAGCAGCTCCCTGCACCTTCTTGTCCTTGCAGTGCACAACGCTGTCAAATGCTGCTCCTACATGGACATCTTCCTGCCAATCCAGTGTTGTCTTCATACAGATATCCAAACAGCGTGGGCTGCTTCACTGTTACCATGTCCTTGTGCACCACAAATAGCCTGGCTGAGGTACAGGCCTACTGAAGGTCTGGAAACTACATGAGGTTCTTGGAAGCAATTGACAGCATTTGGCCACTCATATAGGAAATACACTTGTACAAACATGTTTGCAGACAGTTCCTCACCAGCTCCCCATCCCAAAAGGGGTGCCAGGGGTTAGTTTATCCACCTCGGGGATAGTGTTGACCTGCTGGCTCTGATTATCCTCACCCACCTGCCCCAGTTCTAGTCTTTTCCATTACCCACTAATCCTGACCACTTGGTGGTTGTTTCCTCGGTTGTTTATCTGTAACCCTAATCCTAGCTATGCTCTGGCTATTTCCTATTGATCCCTGGCCTCCCTGTGTCTTGCTCCCTTTGCAACCCTTCCACGAGACACAGTCCAAGGATGGCAGCCTTCTCTGTGACTTCCCTACTAGCGCTGCTAGCCATTTCACTTGTTGAGGCCTGTATCACCTACAGCCTTTTCCCCCAAACTGTGCAAATCCAACAGCATCAGATTGAAGCATCTGAATACAGGTCTAATTCAAAGTAACCAGCACTGAAATGCTCATACTAGGCTTGCATGGTGGACAGGCATGATTTTTGCAGGTTTGATGGTCTGTGCTAGCAGCAGCCAAGTGTACCCTGAGGCAAGGAAAGACCTCCATTTTGCTTTACTGCCCACTTCCCCTTCACACAAGGCAATGAAGAACCAGCTGCAGTAAGCCGCATCTTGCTCTACTTGAGGTCAATAGGATTTTTACCACTGATCTCCAGAGGAAAACCATTTGGCTTATACGTTTTTGCTGAAGGATACACATACGAAATGCATAAATATTATGGTTTATGCTGGCACCCGGTCCAGCTGTAACCCCTTCTCATACCACAGTTTAGCCTCTATCTACGCTGAGTCCTTGATTACCCAGTTTCTTACTCCACCATTGCCAGATCCCCAGGCAAAGTGCACAGGATTGTAACCTGAGTCCCTGCAGATCTTTTCCCAGTAGCATTGTGGCATAGATAATTATCTGCTCAGGCCAGGTGCGTGGTGGGGTACCTCAGAGTTACTGTTGCTTACTGCCACCAGCAGCCCATAGCTGTACAAGGAGGTTTCTAGGAGTTGCCCCAAAGCCAAGAAGCCCAGATGACCTGATAGAGCCAGCATCTGCCCTTGGATTGAGTAGATGCATAAAAACAACCATGTGCACATGGCCAGAAGGAGGTGTCCTAAATTGTGGCACTACCCACGTGATTGTTATTTGTGACAGGAGTAGCTCAACTCCATGTGCAGCTGGCCTAGGAGGCAACTCTGTCTAAGACAAGTTGGGTGGGAACAGTGGCAGCACCGAACTGGGGACTGGATAAGAGTAGGTGACAGTGGTCTTGTGGGAACAAGGTCTATCAGTCACTTGCACATCACTGTGGGTTACTAGGAGACCTAGGTAGGTCCCCAAAGACCATCAGAAACCCACCCTGAGCCAGGGGGGTGGCTGGGATCTGGATTCATTCCCCTAATTTCCCTGTTTCCACCCATATTCAGCCAGAGTCACCCACTTCACATCCATTTCCCTTGGCCATGACCTCTCAGCCTCCTCTCTGCAGCACCACAATGAAAGGCAGAGGGGTTTTGACATCATGCATTTTGATAGATTCACAAGCACCACTGCCTCTTTCTATCCTCAATTCCTAAAGCTAAATTTCTCAGGCGAGGCAGAGAAGGTCCACGAGCTAGAGCTGGGAGAATGCAGAAAGGCTCCCTGTGACACCCTGCTCTTGAGAGCCAACACAGCCTTCCCTGGCAAGTGGAGAGGAAGCACGCAGTAACTGACAACAACTCCCCACACAAACCTTCACATCAAAGCCTTCCTGCAGGAGAGCTACCAAGTCAGGTACTCACGGGCTGTGCCGGGATGGGAAATCTGGCAAACACCACAAAGCACACGGGCTGTCAAGGAGAGCCTCTGCACGAGTTCCCTTCAGATGCAGACAAGGCAGACCCAGTCCTCTCATGTGTGTCACTGAGGCAGAAGGACACAATTAAGTTGTGAAGTTTTATATAGAAAACCAGGGAAAATTTGTTATAAGGTTGAAATGTCAAGATTCCTACAGAGTGCCTTGGTGCCATTCGTGTGTTGTTGTGCCCTGTTAACCTCTAAGAAGGTCCTGCAGTAACCAGACAACTAGTAATATCTGTTATCTTCGCTAATGGGAGCACAAACAACACTCTCAGAAATTAATAACAATTTCTCAGAATTTTAAACTTTCTTTTTTCAGGAACAATATTCTTTTCATCTTAGTGAGCTACAAGTGACAACCCTTTACTCCAAGATATCTGCCTGCTGAGATACAATAGTTTCTCTGTGTTTTCTTTATGAAGGTGCCCAACACCTTCAGGTACTTGCATACTTGCCAGCATTTGAAAACTAAAGAAACATCTGGGGAGAGAAACAGGAAGATCTTGCAGCTTTGATTAAGCAAAATGAGATTAAAAAAGCCTTTGTAAAACAACTGTGGAACAGGATGCTAAAAAAGAACATGGGTACAGTCCCTGATAGACTAAAGGTTTTAAATATACACATCTCTGGGTGTAGTTCCAGGTCAGCAGAGGCCCATACATTGCGCAGAAAGACCAAGGTGGGAAGAGCAAGGAATGCTTCAGGGCAAGGTGAGGAAAAGACATGTGAAAGCTCTGAGTGAGCTGCACCAAGTAGCTGAGAGGGGTCACAAAAAAAAAAAAAAGGGCAAATGACTGTATACTGCCAATATGTTGCTTGCATGCTGCTATACTCTCCTTAGGGGCACAGAGGCTCCCGCCCTGTTCCACCTCCACTACTTCAACCCAGTTAGCTCACTGCAGCTGAATCACACTCAGGTGCAAACAGGCACATGTGTTGCTAGCCACCTACATGGTGGGAAAGGGCAGGACTAGGAGAAAGTGGGCAATTTTAGCCCTTGTCAGAGACTCTGATAATCCAAAAAAAGACCCATTAGGAGTTGTCTTATAGCCAGTCTGGTGGCTAGGACGAGAATTTACCAAGCATATTTCCCTACCTAGCAGCACACTCTGCTTCAGAGGGTCTTGCATTACCTTTAGCACAGAGAAAATGAACAAGGGTAGCTGTGTGTGTACTCAGTGGATCAGATTCTGACCTTTGTTACAACAGTTTATATCTAGTTATTTATACTGGTCTAAAAGAGATCACAATCTGGTGGCTTGATCTATGATATGCAGTATTAGGAGAAGGCGAATTACCCAGTAATTTGGGTCTTACTAACATTGTTGCAGAGAATTTGTACAAATGGTGTGTTTATAGTCTAGCAATTCAGTCGTGTGTTATTTAGGGGCTGCAATAATACTATAACTAAGTATGTGAGCAAAGATCAATAGCTGGTGCTTGAACCCAGAGATGTACATGCTTTATAATCCTGGAAATACTTGCTTCTTTATAGTTTTACATTGCCTTTCATCCCCCCCAGCAGCTTGTTCCCATATTCATACAGCTGAAAAAGAGCCCAACTCCATCAGCCTCTCCCCTCAGCCCATGGTCAG
>JANZLP010000020.1:19416434-19427376 GCA_026930925.1 Chelictinia riocourii
GGCGGGAGGAATGGAGCATAGAGAAGCACCCTTCATAGTTACCAGGCAGAGCGTCATTCATTAATAAAATGACACCATGATGAATCTTTTACTTGGCAAAACATGAAGGTGACAGAGACTTTGGTTTCCAAACTCTTTTAAGCTTCATAGCAGAAAATACACTCTCAGCCCTCGACATCCCCCAAACCTAAGTGCATTTCAGCAGAGCATTGGAAATGTCAGATCTGCCTTTGTTGATTTCCCCTCTTCCCTATTTTATCTGTGGTTCACTTTTGCTGCCCTGTTTACCACTTTTATCTTTCTCTCCCTGACAGGACGCTTTTTTCCACTGCTGTCCAGGCTTTGAAAACATCGCGTCTCCCGTTAGCCGATCCTTGTACGTCTCTTGAAATTTCCATTGACCACTGCTTATCTTCGACGGCTCGCATGCTTGCTTTTAATGTTTCTTTGGTAATGCATTCGCTCCCCTGCTCCAGCCTGGAGATGCCCATGGGGTGCTAAAGATGGCACTGCAGCCGATAGACTCTGATTCCTGTATGTATGAGCACATTTGCTGTTCAGCCACAGGCTCCAGGTGCTTTTTGTACCTTATTAGTCTAATCCACATGTTTTCCTTTGAAGTTGAAAGCCTAACAAAATAAAACCAAAAAGTTTTTGTTTTTTTTTTTAAACTTTCATCTATTTTCTAAGTGCCCTATAGTGGCATTGATAAAAGTGGTCTTTTTTTTTATTCTTGGCTGTATGGCAGGATTTGGCCAAGGCGAAAGCACCGGGCTGTGGAGGCGTTGGTGTTGCTTGTCATCTGTTGTGACACCAGAATAAATCGTGCCTTTTGTGAGGCACATACAGAGCACTAGAAATAGGATCTTAAGGGTTTGCTCAATCCTCCATAAAGTCTTCTCATGTCCTTTTTGTTCTAATCTGGTTTTATTCTCCACTTATTAAGGCAAAAAAAAAGTAAAATGCCTCATTTCTTTGAGACCCAGGCAGCAGCACATCCAGAACAGGCTTATTTGAAAGCCCATGAGGCTTCAAACCCTCAGTTCTTCGTGGCTCGTAGCTCATCGAATGTCTTACCAGTTTTGGTAGGAGGTCATTAATACAAGCCCTCTGAGAGGTGGTGCAAGCAGATCCACGGATCGAACATATCTGTATAGGTGCAAATCTACAACCACCACTCTTTATTATTAGTCGGGACTGGCCAGCGTTGAACTTCTTCCTCCAGACTCTTCCAGGCTTTGCAGAGACGCTGTGTTTCCCGTTCTCTCCCACCACCGGTCAACTTTGCCTCTGCAACTGTTAGTAGTTTTCCTGCTGTTTGGTAGACAGATCAGCTCATCCCACCCGCTCCTCTCCTAGCTGAGCTCCGAAGAAGGGCTCTCTGACTTTTTCCACCCCTTGCTGTTGTCATCTTAGTGTCAAGTAGCAATGTTGATGCTTTTTAAGTCTTTTCTGTAATCTGCTAACCTGTTTACCCTTTCCACTTAGAAAATTGCTGCTCCAAAAATTGTCTCTGCCAACCAACTGATTGCTTTTCTGTACCGGAGCCGTCAGAAACTTCCTCTCCAAAGTGCCTTAATCCATTGCCCACCTGTGTGTAAGTAGGAAAACCCATCTCTGCTTCACGAGGCTGTACTCTGTAAAGAGCATCCATCACACTCCCAGCGGTGGAGAGGTTTGTGTTGTTTCTCTGCTGTTCTTTAACGGATGGCAAAGAAGATAAAAGGACTAAAATAGGGAATCTGTTCTCTCCCTTTCCGTTGCTCCTGCAGCCTTGTTGGGTAGGGTCACGGAAGAGGCTGGGACAGCTTTACGGCGTGGCAGCTCCGAGATGCCTGCAAAGCTCTTACTTGTGATTCTGCAGACGAGTGAGTTGTTCCCTGTCCTACACCTGTAGCGTTGTGGGGAATTTCCCATTCATCACCGTAATGATAGCAATCCGCTTTGCTGGCTGCCTCCTCTTGGGCGATGCTTCCTTTCTAGCTGTTGCCGAGATTGATCCTTGCCATTCCGTATGATCCAGATTATTTGGGTTACTGTAGACACATTATCTAAAATGAGTGTTACTGTCTCTGTGCAAGACAGAAGAGCTACTCCATTCCCCCACCTCCGATTACCATCCTGGCCCCAGCCCAGCCCTTCTCTTGCGGCTTTCAATACGCTCTTCGCATCACCACCCCAGGAGCTCTGTCAAAAGGAGATACAGGGATAATAAAAATCAGAGGCTTGCCTTTTTCTTTGCCGAGCTAAACCCATCCTTTGTTGGGGTAGGAATTTGAACTGTTCCTGAGAATCAAACAGGTTCATAGAATAATAAAGAGTCAAGAGAGAGAGAGGGTATTCTGGTCATCTAATCTATTCCTCCCTACCTGTCAGCGCAGATTTTTTTCCCCATTGTGTGTTTTTCAGGTGCCTTTGTGCGCAAACTATTAAACTATTGGATAGATATCCTGGTTTTTGTAATAAGCTCTCCTAAGTATGACAGAAAATGTGATTGTACTATTGGCTTTTGGACTTTAAACTCTGTAAGGAGGAATTACTTTTGTTATGATGGGTTTGCTCAGTGGGGCCTTGATTCCTCATTTTCAAGCTCTAGCTATTACTGTAATACAAATATTAAATAATAAATGTTCCTATATTGCTCTTTCACAGTTTTGTAAAAGAAAACATGTCATGGTAAAACATGCCTATTCACCTTGGAATGTTGTTCAATTGAAAACTTATTATTTTAAAATTAAAAGCTTTCTAAAGTACAGTCTATTTAGCGTTTTTTTGCTTGTCGTCTGCTTATTGTATATGTTGAGGAGATTAAAAGTCAACTGGAATCAGTGTTTTTAAAAGCTGCCTGGTGTTATTTTTTTTCCCCTAAGGAAAATAAACTAATTCTCTCAAAGCCTATTAAATTTATCACCTTCTTGCTGAAAAGGCATATTTTAAAAACATTTTCTTTGCTTGCAGATTTTTCATTTAGGACTTGGCAAATTGTGGTTGGTGCAGCAATACCAAATTTTTATTCACTTGGAATGGGATTTAACTTACATATTAAAACATATAGCTGTGTATGTCTGCTTATAAATGTCTATGTGTGAGCTGCATGGCTTTTGTACTCCTTTTGGATTGCTCCTGGATGCCAGTAGGGTTTAATTTTGAGATATGCCTAGCTGGCCAGGTGAAACCGCTGGTGATGTTGGTACAATGGAGAATGGTAGGAATGAAAGGAGTATTTATGTTAGAAATTAAATATTTAGTAAATTTATGAAACTCAGTGATGAGCAGAGGTTCAAAGACTAGAATCATACTTTAATGCTGAATCTTTTAAATTATAATTACAGTCTGTTTTCAGTTTGTAAGTCCTTGCAGGCTTGTTCTTGGATTGTAAGACTTCTATTTTTCTAGGAAGTATTCTGAATATTTACACAGAAGTTATATTAAGCATTATTTCAAATATTTTACACTATATTATGCTTTTTTCTTCAGCATCTATCTGTACTTCTCATCTGGTTTCATTCTTCTGTGACCCTTAGTACATACAAAATGTGACAGTGGGAGTACACAAAAATTATTCTAGTTGATCAGATCAAAGCCCTGTGTTAGGGCTTTCCTCCAAGCCAAGCTATTATTTGGTGCTTTGTTAAAAACAAACAACCCCCCCAAACTATGAGAAACAGGTTAATATGACTAACTCTTTTATATTAACTCCTAGTTTCTGGCAATCAACAAGTTAGGGATTTCCTGAGACAGGTTTTCTTCTTCAGGAGTGTGTTAAATATTCACTGGTGGTTCTATGGAGTTCTCAAATCTTTCCACCAGGACCCTACCATTAAGGCAGAGGAAATATTATTACACTCAGTGTTCTTCTAGAAGGTATCTTGGGATATGAACTTCAGTCGGACATGATGAATGAATAAAAAAAATCCCATAGCATTTATTTTTATTCAGTTCTGAAAGTGTTAGGTATTCCTGCAAGATTCTGAGTTTTCTTGGTATTACTGAAGACAGGGAAATGAAGGTAAGCAGCTTTCAGAATAAAATGCTCAGTATATTTTCATTTGGGTAAGTGTCTGAAGGCAAACAGTTGTCATTCATTGGCAAAGTACAAAAGGCTAAGACAACTGCTTAACAAGAAAAAAAGTCATATCTTGTGAGATGCAATCTAAGCAGAGATGGCACTGTAGAGATTGCTCAGCTTCTCTCATTTTATTTCTTGTCAAAGACTAAAGCCAAGATGTTCCTCCACTTCTCTTTAGTATCACTGCTTCTTTTTAATACATTATTTCACAAAGTGAATATCCTTGACTGTAGTGTTATCGTCTTTTAAGCAACACTGGGGAAAGATAACTTGAAGAAAAGAAATTTGAAAATTAAGGAAATTATTCTGAAAAAGCAATATGAAAAAGATCATGAAAAGAGATGCTTATGTTGTTTTGTGGATACTACTCTTCATTAAATAAAAATTACCACTTTTCATTTTGTACTAAAAAGGCAATTTATCTATGACATCTAAATAAGAAAATGACATTCATGCGAATGAAGTATTTTATTGTTTTTCTCTTTGACTTGCAAGAGAAAATAATGGTAAAAAGATGATTGCCATCAATTGCCAATTTTTATCATAGATGAAACTGATGATTCCAGGTTGCAAATGCTTTGAAGTAAAAAGTAAATAGGTTATTGACTTTTTGTCACTAGTTGGGTGACGGGTGACTTGCATAATGAAAGACAGATGTGCTTCTCTAACAGACAAATTCCCCTTTTCTGCTCAGCAGCTTGCAGTCTTTTATTACTGAAATATAACCATAGATGTTTTATTTCAGAACTGCTTTCAACAGTTCTCAAGGTCTCCTGAGCAATCTCTGGCTAAGACAATGTAAGCCAATATAATTAGACTGGGTATCACTCTTTACTGATCATTTACAGGAAAGAAGCCAATGGTGGGTATCAATATTTCTACTGCTGTGCTAGAAAAACAGCAGAAAAGGGATGGGCAATCTCCTCTAACAACTGAGATTTAACAAGTTTGCTTCAGTACCCTGGTGCCAACAGGGCTGTAGCATAAGCTGACACCATGTGGCTCAGCATAAGCTGGCAGTGCTATTTGTGCTTTCACACCTCAGCTGTGAAGCCACATCAGTGATGGTTCCAGACCCTAGATGCTGAGATGTGACAATACTTCCCGTCTTGGGAAGAGGCAACAGCAGTGGCAGTATCTGCATCTGTGGTTACTTTAGCAATAGGAGCTGTTGAAATCTTGATTCTTGTGATGAAAGGATTCTGCCTAGACTCTAGTTTAGCCTTGGAAGCTGTGTGGTGGGGGAAATTCCAGTTTTGGCAGCTGCTGTTCTGTATACAGAGTGTGTAGTGCATAAAGAGATCCCAGAGCTGTAGAAAAGGTATTGGGAAGAGACAATGAAGCCTCTCACAGGAAAAACAACCTAGTAAAAATAAGATTTTAATCAAACAAGTATCAAGCAGTGAGAAGCACAGAGGTAGAACTCTGGATTAGAAAGGACAGCCATCTTCCTTCCTATTTTCTAAGCATAGGTATGAATAGGCGAGAGCAATTATCACACTCCTAGTCTAGGAGGGTCAGCCTTGCTTGTAGCTGAAACACAGTCCCCTGCATCCAGGGAGTAGCTACATATAATAGTTGTTCTCAGGGTGATGCCAGAGGAAAAAAATTGTGAGAGATTCATTAGTCACTGGATTTCTTTCATGGTAATGAAGCAGAGCTCACTCAATGTGCCATGGAGACTAAATACCTTCCCTCCTGTGGTAGGAGGGGTTCTCTGTCTCCAGGGTCATCTAGCTCTGTGCTGTTTACATGCAGCTCTGCTGCTCCACCTGAGTACTAACCTACAGGGAGATACAATTCTTCGTGCCTTGTGTCTTGATTCGGGATTGCCAGAATTCCTGTCTTCCCACAGCTGCTACTTCCTCTTCTAAAGAATTAGTACCCGATTCTCTACACAGTTAGCAGAGACCAGCATGCTCACACAGCAGAAATACTCTTGAAATGTATGAAGAAGCAGGAATGCTGTCCTGGGCTCCTGCCTGTGTGCCCTTGAGAAAGGCACAATTTGAGTTGCAACTGCAGACCACTATTTAGTCTCTACAGGCTGAGGCCTCCAAGGTCATTTTGGACAGTGATCTGGGGACCATCTGTAAAGTGAAATTCTTGCTAGACAGTCAGCAGTCATCTGATTAAAAAAAAAATCAGAAGTGATTCATAGTGGAGGGAAAGTAAAACTGAATAACATCCTTGCAGCTAACTGACAAACACACCTAAATGGGCTAAGAAAGGGCATCCTCTTTATTTTTGAGATAAAAGTTGTTCTGCCTTGCTTGCAAAACCAACAAATAAATAACACTGAGAGGCAAATCTACCTTTTATACACTTGCTTTCTATTTTAACTAGCAAGGCATCTCCTCAGGACTTTCCTTATCCCTGCCTCCTCTCTGATCATGATTACTTCAATACAATTGCCAACATCATATCCTGCATAGATGAGAAAGTTGTATTGTTAGCTCCATGTTTCTCAGCTGACCTCTCCATCAAAAAGCTGATCTCCCAGCTCAGTCTAAACTTGACTCTCGTTGCATTTTATTGCCCTACTCATTGCACCTCTCCTAACAGTTCTTTCTCAGCTGAATGTTGCTTGCTTTCACCACCATTCTAGGCAGTGCTTACTCAAGCCACATAAACTCACACTTCATTGACGTGCTTGTTTCTCCTTCTACCCACCATATTTTCAAATCAAGCTTGATGCTAACATTAATCTCTCTGGTCTGTGTGGCAGCAGTTACGCCCACCATACAACTGGGATGGGGTTCAGCACAGCTTCAGATGGGATCTAAATAATCATAAGCAAGAGATACTTTGGCAAGAGGACAATAACAGTGGTCGTTACAGATTATGTGATGGGGTACTCCGATAGGCAGTTTCTATCAGGAGGAACTTTGCTTTTGCAAGCAAGGATGCGTTATGTGACATTTACAAAATGAGCAAAGAGATGTTATTAAAAGCACTGGTATGTCTCTGTATGAGGTAGAAAGAAGCAGTATATTACAGTCCTGAGATAACAGGCATTTTGTATAAAGGGGAATACTGAAAAATAAAGTTGATTCTTGCAGTGAGAAGTTTCTCTCATTGATGGCAGTTTTTAATTGTGCTGCTGTGGAATTCCCTCTGCTGGTGCCAGGGTCCCTCCTTTAAGGAAGCACAGTGGAATATGGGGGCTGGGGGCAGCAAGCACATAAAAAGTTTTAGGTTTATCTCTTTAAGGAAAGGGCAGATTCTAAAGCCTTTTCTCTTTCCCTTGCAAAATTATCCTCTGGTTAACTGTGGTATCTACTGCTTTGCTACTTCATTCCATGACTCTCTGTCTGTAAAGGCCAATGTCATACTTGTTTTATTTATTCTGTTTCTGCTTTATTCTATTATTTGAAGCATATCTTGCAAATTCCCAAGCTCAGGGTAATTGGTGCCACTGTGAATTTGAGGGTATTTGCTTGGGTTTTTCACCTTTGTGCAGAACAATTGAATACTTCCACCTGTTTAGGCATGTTGAAGACCACTATATCTTTTTTCCAAAGTAAATTAATGGAATAACTGGAATATATAAGACATTTCAGACCCTGTATCTCTAGGAACAACCACTGCCTTAACAATTTTCTTCTTGTGTACCAATGGTCTCTGCACTATACAGTACTAAGACAGTGAAGATCATATTGCCAGAGTTTTGACCCAGCGCAGACCGGGCTCACTGGAAAAATATGTTGGGATGTTCCAGAGGGATGTTATTTTGGAACCTGCAAGGTCTCAGAATAGCAATAATTTTTCTTTTCTTGCCAAAGTAATGCTCTTCAAATAACTTAAGTAAAAGAGACTGGCTTTCTCTTCAGGTCTTATGATAGCAGGACTTGGATTCTGTTCCCACATTCACTTCCAAACAGTGACCCATTCTTAGTTGGATGGAGACAGAATTTCCCATCTTGAAAAAAAGGTTGCATTACAGATTGGAGTTTCATGGTCAGGCTGCACTCAGAATGGACCACATTTATTGAGATTTCAGTGATTACTGTCATAGGACAGTTCAAGCCTCTTTGCAAAACAATGCTGAATTGTATAAAATGCATTAATAGAGAAAAAAATGTGTGTGGGGGGGGGGTTGCTGCTTCAGCCACAGGGTGTAACTGTATGCCATGATTCAACTGTATGTTTCAAGTACCATTGTTAAGATGTTGTCTGGAGTAGTCAGTATTCACTGCTTACATAGCTGAAAATGGCTATCTCATTTGTGTGTTTTCAAGATAAGAGGCTTTTTAAACAAAAATCAATAATCAAACCAAGGGTGAATTTGTGTTACAGTGAAATTAAAGTACCAATGAGAGACTGGATTTTGTGGAGAAGAATCATCTAGAAGGACACTTAGGGCAAAATACAACCTTACTGTAAATTCACTGGCATCAGTGGCATTTACATAGCCTATGCACAGATGGATCTGGTTTGGAGACTTGTAGCTTCTATCTAATCAACAAGCTTAATGGGAATGTCAGCGCTTGATATCAGGAGAAGCGGGATTCTGTTCTTATACAGGAGCTAGGCAAATGACATTGAGTCATTTTACAATTTGTTTTTATTCACTGTGTAGCTGTGTGAATAAAGTAAAAATCAATGAATAATATATTCAATGTAATTTGTGATATTTCTTACTCTAGAATCAGTTTGTCCAGCTCTGTTGGAGAATTTCATAGGTGCCATGGTAATGTTTTCATGCGATCCACTTATCAACAGTTCTGAGACAGGATCAGAGATTCTGGCAAAGGATAACCATATTAAAAGATACCTCATAAATAAAACATAGGCAAAACATAAATGTCCTAGGAGATTCCCCATAAGCAAAAAGTCTGGAAGGATTCCAGAAGACTGAAAGGTTTCCAGTGATGAAGAGGGAGACCTCTGTATAGAGTCCAAGGTACAGAACATAAGGAAGGAGTTTGGAGGCCTCTATGCAATTCTTACTCTTTTCAGAGGAAACATATAACAGCTGCTATCAATACGCTAGCCAGAAAATGGTAAACAAAGCTTGTAATGTCTTTGACTACCTACTTGCACCAGTTCTACATCTAATCATCCTTTGCCCTTGAAGTTTTCTCAAGGCAGGATGGGTTTGATTGAAGCTGGCTATATGCAATCCTTTAATATTACACTCTTAAACCACAGAGCCTGGTCTTATTAAACTGTTAGCACTTCTGGTGCAGTGAGAGAGACAGAGAATGCCCCAGAACTGCGATAAGGTGCCACATGAATCCTGTTTCCAAACTTTTTAATCTTTCCCAGCACATACAAAAGAAGCAGTTGGCCAAGAGTAAGGGTTGAAATGGAATCTGATTGTTATTCATCTGGGATCTCCTCCAACTCCCACTAAAAAAGTATTTCCACTGAGTTTGTATATGATCTGATTTCAAGTTCCATGCAGTGAATCCTAGCCAATTCAGCTTTTAAGGGTTGTCCTGGCTCAAATGCTATCTGCATTCAAATTAAGGCTCTTCCTACCTATGAACAGATCTTATTCTTGTGTCTGTTGCATAAGAAATGTCATTTATTGCCATTTCAAGCAGGAGAATCAGTAAACAGGAGAATCAGTAAACAATATGGCTTCTCACACAGCAGCCTCTCCTAGCAATGCCTATGTTGTCCTCTCTGGCTTCAATCTTTTTACATCTGTAACTAAACACTTTCAAATGGGAATATTTTTCTATGGGTAGCAGAATCAACAGCTTGATTTTAAGAGCCCCTAATAATTCCATGCTGAATACTTCTTGAACATGGGTTTAGAGAGACATTATGTGTGTAGGTATGCAGTTCTGAACAATCTGTGGCTCACAGATAATCCACAACATATGATCCGGCACAAACCACAAAAAGACTGAAGCAACAGCAAGAGAGGTGTGAACCGTCCCACTTATCTGTACGGAGTCTGTGTGCCAGTACTACAAAGTTCTACATGACTTACTGTGTCCTACTAAGTTGATGCTGAGAGCAGGCACAGCTTGCAGTAGAATGCGGTGTGTGCTTCACCTTTAGTAAAAAAAAGCAATAGTTCTTAGCTGCCACATCTCCTCACTGAGATCAGTGAACCTCTTGTGGGTGTGAGGCACATCATTTAAGAATGTTTGGAAAGACCTTTGATCCTTGGGCTGAAGACACTTTGAAAGAGCAAAGTAGTGGTGGCTGCAAAGATACTACCCCTGTGCTCCTTTGGCATGTCCCTTTGGGTGAGGGGTGATGATGATTTCTTGAGGCATTCCATGGAAGCCTGAGCTACCACAGCCTGTGCTTGCCTTGTTTCTGAGGTAAACAAGAAATCTCAGACCTTAGTAATGTCAATTCTGAACTTCTCACCAGGGCTAAATTCCATTTGAAGGGAAAAGAACAGCAGGAATGATCTCTGTGTTTAGTTATCTCATATCTTGTCTTACATTGTCCTCTCATGAGTGTGCCAGAAGGCCAAAAGGAGACCTCTGATTGTCATGTATGGCCTGCATAATGGGCTTTTCCAGTTGTTAATACAGTGTGTGGAAGACTGAGTAAGCTGTGTTCCTCTTCTACCTAATTCAGAGTGACTGGAGAGGAAAATCTTTGTTCTGAATCTGCAGGGACTTGAACCTATGCCTCTCTCCCTTCCCAAATGAGCTCTGAATCCAAAAAACTTAACTGCAAAAATGCTAAGCTGGATCTGAATTTCAGCCTCCACATTTTTTTCTCAGTATTCTCACTGGCAAATTGTACCATTGCATTTGGAATGCCATACCCATCTACAGATTTAATAATCAAAACATATTTAAATACAAAAAAATTTATTAATATTTGTCAGAGACTAGCAGAACAGTCTCAGGGCTTTTGTTTTCCTTGAGCTTTCCCAGGCAACTCTTGCCTCTT
>JANZLP010000020.1:19573718-19585068 GCA_026930925.1 Chelictinia riocourii
TTTGTGCATTTAAGTAGATCTGTGCTAGGCCCCGAATGTTCCTTGGAAGGGAATCTAAGAGGTTTTAGGTGCTGATGGGCTAACCGCGTCTGTAACGTTGTGACGTGGAGGACAGTTCGATCTCAGCTTTGGGGAATGCCTAAGTGACTTCTGCGGTGTGCGGGTTGAAGGGCGGTTGCCGCCTTTGTCTGGAGAATACAGGGCTCGATTTTACCAGCGGCCAACATCAGTAGAGGACTAGGAGAACAAGTTCCGTGATTCAGCTTGGCAAATTCTGAGTTTGTGTTAATCAAGGATACAAATTGTTTAATATAGGTGATTTTGTGTTACTAGTGGGATGGGAGTTACGGGTGGGATGTGTGGCATTTGCATACAGCTGCTGTAGGAGAGGCACAGAGATACGTTACCTTGGGACGGAAAGCCCTTTGCGTGTTACGTTGCAGAATATTTATGTGTGGGACAGTAAGAGCACGTTAATCTTCGTCCCTTTTCTGTCCTCAGGCTTCAACCTGTTCTTGCAAAGGGAGACTGCTACTGGCATCGTCCTGGGCTCGGTGCAGAAGGAGTTGTCTTGCATCCTTCCCCAACAGAAAACGATCCATTTTCTGGTTTGTGCCTTTCTTTTGGGAAGAACAAATTCTGTGGGACTGTCACTGTCATCTCCTTAAGTGTTCACACCACAGCTAGACTTTTAAGATCAGATTCCATGTAGTTTGAATATGCCCCTTAACATGAGTAAATCAGGATAATTTCATTTTATTACTTAAGTTTTACAGATTTTTTTATTATTATTTTTGTAATGGAAGTTTAAGAATAATCTGTGGGAATGGTGCTTTGCAGAAGAGAAAAGCATAAGGAAAAACTCTTTTCTTAGAAGTATGATGCAGTAATAAATTTGTGTCTGTAAAACTGGAGAGATCATCTCTCTAAGGGGCTGTTCTGTGCTTGTTTAGACAATATCTTTTGAGGCAGCCAGCAGGTTTTCATTAAAAAAGAAGTATGATGTGAGAAGGTAAGCCCAGGTTAGTGGTGCTCAGGTGGGTGCCTGTTTGTTTAAGCTTCTTTTCATGTTACAGCTCCTTGGAGAGGAAGAGGGGTCATATTTAAGAATAACTATTTGAATATAGTGCCCTATATGAGAAAAAATCCTGTATGAAAGCTTTAAATCTGACTTCTCTGTAGGAGTTCTTTTTTGAATGGCTGGATGTCATCTTACACCTGAGGAAAGGACAAAGAAAATAGAAAAGAACAAAAAAAAGTGAGGGAGAAAAATGAGAAATTAGAGAGCAAAATTGTATAGATGCAGGAGGAAAAAAACAGGAGAAAAAAAAAAGTATTTTAAATATGAAAACAACAAAAAATGGAGGCAGAAAATGGGTAAAGGAGGAGAAAAGGAAGATCAGCTTCCCAGGATGAGGAGGGAGGTGGCCAATATCCTTATGAGGCCACTCCATCACCATCAAATGTCTTGGAGATTGGGGAGGTTCCTGGTGACTGGAAAAAGACAAGTGTCACACTCATCTTCAAGAAGGGCAGGAAGGCTGATCCAGGGACAGACAGCTCAGTCAGCCAACCTCCATCTCTGGGAAGGCTGCAAAGCAAATCCCAGCACACAGCTAAAAAGGTGATTAGAAACAACCAGCATGGATTTACCAAAGCCTGACCGTGTCTATGATTGCTGCCTGTGGTGCAGTGACTAGCTTCTATGGAAGTAGAGTGTGGTTGATTCTGTTTCCTTGACTGTAGCAAAGCTTTCAACATGTTCCTCTGGAGCAACCTTACAGCAAAACTGATGAGACATGGCCTCATTCAGCAGACTGTAAGTTGAATGGAAAATCGTCGGGCCACTATGCTGAAAGGAGTAAGGTACCTGGTCCAAAATCAAGCTGCTGATCAGATACTAGTAGTAACACAGTCCCTGCAGGAGGACAAGCTGCCATTCAGAGGGACCTGTGCAGGCTGGAGAAATGAAGTCATCAGAAACCACAGGAAGCTCAACAAAAGCAAATGCAGGTAACCCCGTGCACCAGCAGAGCCTGGGGCCGACCAGCTGCAAAGCAGCTCTGCAGAAAAGGCCCTGGGGGTCCTGGTGGAAAAAATGACTGTAAGCCAGCAGTGTGCCCTTGCAGCAAAGGCAGCCAACAGACTCCTGGGCTGAGTTAGGAAGAGCCTTGCCCAGGGGTGTGATCCTTCCCCTCTATACCTGTGAGGCCACATCTGGGTACTGTGTCCAGTTTTGGTCTCCCTGTTGCAAGAAAAACATAGCCATACCTAGCAAGTCCAATGCAGGGCTACCAAGATGGTCAGGAGGCTGGAGCACCCTTGGCACAAAGAGAGGCTGAGCGAGCTGTGTCTGTGCAGCCTGGAGAAAAGAAGGCTCAGGGGTGACCAGTGCTGCCTGCAACTATCTGGTTGGAGGATGTAGAGAAGCCAGAGCCAAACTCTTCTTGGAGGTGCACAGTGGCAGGATGAGAGGCAATGCACAAAGTTGTGGCCTGTGAAGTTCTGCTTAGATTTAAGGAAGAAAATACCACCATGTGGGTGTTCAGATACTGGAGCAGGTTGCCCAGAGATGTTGGAGACTCTCCATCCTTAGAGAAATTCAAAAGCCAGTTTGGCAGCCTGATCTATTTGGACCTGCCCTCCTAGTTGGTAGGAGAAGAGAGGCATTTCAAAATGGAAGTGGCAGGAAGACAAGAGGCAGAAAAAAGGCAAGTATGAAATGAAGGAACAACAGAATACAGAAAAGGAGAAGAGACAGAAAAAAGAAACAAACAAACAAAAAAAAACACATGGTAGGAAATGACAGGAGGTAGCAGATACCAAAAAATGGACACAGTGACATTTCAGAGCAAGGAAGCAGGAGGAAAGCTCCCTGGAAATGACTGACAGCAATTGAAGTGTCTCTGTTACTCTGCAGACTTTCATAAGAGGAAAATGAGGGCGGAAAAGCAGCCTAAAGCAAAACCTAGATTTGCAGATACCAGAATGTGGATCAGGACAAATAGAAAATAAATCTAAATTATTTGATCCTCTTCCTTTCTTCTGGAAACATAGCAGCTTCTCTCAGCTAAAATGGCACCCAAAGGCCAATGACAAACAGCAAGCAGCTCTGTGAGAGCACAACTAATGAAGCTGGGTTTCCCATTCAGTCACATAATTCCCATTCCTTTCTCTTCCCATATGCTCCTTCTAACTCCTTCATACCTCCTGACGTCCCTCACAGCACCCTTCGCTCCCTCCTCTTTTGTGCTGTTCTTCTAGCCTTTCCTTCCTTCCTTCCTGGGCTAGAAACCATATCTGCTGGGGGTGGTTTTAGCTGGGCTGTACAGCTAATGTATCAGTGGCTAATGACTAGTAGCAAAATGTAAGCCTTTCTCTCAATGGTGGCACTCATTTAGTTCTATCAGAAGTACTACCATTATGTCACCCAGTGACCCATCCACCAAAACCTGCAGTGAATTAATATTCTCCGCACGACCCTACCTCAGTCAAATCTGGTTAAATTGGTAACTGAGTTGAAAAATTATGAGGGAATAGCTGGTAAAGTGACAGCAAACATGGGCAGATAAAAATGCCATGCTTGGACAAGCTTTGTTTCCTTTGGAAATCAGACTTAAACCCACCCTGCATTGAATGCACTTCCTTCTCTCTTGAGAGATTCTCATTTAGGCAAGGTCTGGTGGACCACTCAGGATTCCCAGTGCCCAGCTCCATGTTTTACTCAGGACATCACGCTGTTTCCTTGCAAAGCCACACAGCCCTCCAGGTGTGAGGAGAGCATCTGGTGCACAACCAAGCCACCCCCTCCTGTTTGCAGGTCACACTTGTCCCCATTAACAGCCCCCTCACAGAGTTGGGTTATACAGATGCCATCCAGCAGCTGGCACTCTTTTGTACCTGAAAGGTAACGATCTTCAGAAGGTCTCAGCCCTTGATTTCTTAGGAGGACCTAAGTTTGTGTTCCTGTGCCTGGCAGATTTTTGGCCGCTGGGTTGCCGAGAGCCAAGTGTTGACCCTTGTGCCCCAAGTGTGTTGTATGCAGCCAAGTGCAGTTCTTGCCCAAATGAAAAGAGGTCTGGATAACTAGAGAGTAAAATACTATTGTAAAATATTGAACCTCCACACATGGTTAATAAATCATGTTTTATAGGGTGATTTTTACTGTGTATTTGAAAGGCACCATATATTTATAATAGCAATGGTTCTGGGAAAGGTTAAACATGTCACTGCTAAAGAAAATGTATTACAAACCTGATATTGCTGGGAGGGCAAGTGCTCTTTTCCAAGAAACCAAAAGCAAACTAAGGTCTTGAAAAATGACAGGCAGGAGCAGGGCTCTCACAGCTTTGTCCCTGGATGGCACAAATAAATTTGAAGAGAAACAGAATTACTGTTTCAGCTATGGATACACAAGGGCAGGGTGGGTTGGCTGGTTCTCAGACCATCACAGCAGCAGTAGCAGCTCTGTCTAAATGCCTGAGCCAAGCTCTTCAGGTAAATGACAAGATGGAAGACTGAGTTGCCATTACTTAGGCAGGCCCCTTTTTTGCATGTCTCAGAATTACAGTTCTATTAGGACTAAAAAAAATTGTAAACAAGTCTTCAAATAAAATGCTCCAACACCTCATTCACTACTTTGCTACTAACAATGAAGCCAAAGCTGATGCTGTAAAGCAATTTAACAGCACTTTAAAATCTAGGACACAGAGGTATTTTACAACCCACGATACTTCTTGCTACATGGATGTGTTAGCAGTGTTTACATACCAGAGCTAACTGCAGCTCTCACAGAAATGTACACAGCAGCCTTGAGGGTGTGACTACGTCGTACTCCTGGAAGGCTTGGAAAACTATTTATGCAAAGTTGTTTGTATTTCAAAAAAAAGGGGGTACTCTGTCTTTTTAAGAAAAGGGGCCATCTGAAAGCATCTAAATCCAAAGGAACCATCGAGTAAGTTTATGGACGGTTGTTCACTGATGACATTTTCACAGCGCCTGAAAGCATAAACCTGTCACAGAGAATCACTTATCAAACAAAAGACTACAAAGGTGAGGTGATTCGTGGTTATTTCTACCCTGAAGAAGTACAAAGTGCTCAGTTGCTTATTGCTGAGTTGATTGGAATGGCTTCCTAAATCCCACATGTGGGAGGGTATTTCCCATGTCTGCAACACTCAAATGCGATGCTTTCCAGAACGAACATGTAACAGGCAGCTTTCCATCAGTCCTCCCAGCAAAGTCAGCACCTGGGTATTGCAAAAAAATCCCAAATCTGCTTTTTCAGTACAGTTAGTTACACCCTTGAATCTCTTAGGAAGCAAGTGTAATGGAAACAGAAACACACCAGCCTTATGACTGGAAAACACAGTTTCTCAAAATCTCTTATATGGGTAAGAAATAGTCATGGCTTTTGTCTAGTCCTCCATGGATTACTTCTCCAACATTTAACATGGTAGTCCATAACTTCTGAGCTCATCATCTGATGGATGATGTGCTTGGAGAGAAACTGACCTGAAATCTTTGGATAGCACTTCAGCATTTTTCTTTACATGGCATCCAATGGATACCACTGCATTGCAAAATCCTTTATATTCCTTTTTCTGCAGATGTTTCCAAACAATTCAACTTTTTAAAACCATAAACAGGCACTGAAGAATACCAGTGTTTGATAGGCTGTCTGCATTGCTGTGGCATTGCATATTTATCCAGGACAAAAAAGCCAACAAATTTGTTACCACTGCTTATGACTATCGATATTATATTCCTCTGAGTAAATATCCTAGCGGCACCACTTCACTACAATAATTTCAGATCAGAACAAAGATATTTAATTTTTATTTTAGCAAGGTGATAATTTAACTGTGTCCCCACAAACCTCTTCAGAAATTAAAAAAAGACTCAGACGAACAAGTATTGTGCTGGTGAAAATTATGGCAATCCTAAATACTTGTGTAGCCTGGATGGGATATTCCTCCTTAGTATATGGGATTCTCTGTGATCTATGGAAGCAGGGTTGTTGTCCTTTGAAAAACTGCAGTTTGGGGAGAAGGAGAGGTTGAGACTACTAAGTGCTGTATTAAAATAAACATATAAAACATTGACAAAGGTATTATAGGTTACATCTTCAAAACTGTTTTCAGTAGTGGGGTGAACCTGCTATATGGAGGATTTAAAGAACTCTTATAAGAAATGCATCTTACCACAATATGCAGGATACTTCCAAGTCTCTCAGAAGAAAAGCTGTGAAACATCTAGTCTGCTGTAGATGACAAAGATCTCTCCTGAGGGTGAAAGAGATGGTTAAAGAGGGTTTTCTCACTGTTGGTCTAAAGAGTGTACTAAATCTAAAGCAGATCTGTTCCAAATAACTCCCATACAGACCAGGAGAGAGATAAAATATGCATTGAGGTGCCAGTAATCAAAAAGATAGCAAAATTTAACTTTAGTCCAGTATACCTCCTGTTATTTCACCAGCTGTTTTAAGAGAATACCTTTTATTACTCATGCTTTTTTATAAGGGTCTTTTTTTTTTTTAGCAGTCTTGTCAAAATCATGTTTTCCTTTAAGATGCTGAAGGCTGCTTTTGAAATGGCTGCTACTAAATTGTCTAAGGCAGAACAGAATATAGCTTTCTTCTGTCGGGGGGGTGAGCAGCTTTAAGAGGGTCATATTTCTCTTAATGCAGCTGGACAGGCTTTCTTTCAGCAGGAGCAGTCTTTAAAAAGTGTTTGTTGCTATATCATCTCATTTTATGCTCAGAGATTGCTTTTCAGAAAATACAAACCAGTAGGCAATATAGAAGGAAAAGTCTAAAACTCTGGGGTATAAAAGCATTTAACACCAATACTGGATATTTGCAAGGTTTCCCGTTAGCATCCTCAAAATCTTCTAGAAGGAACAGAATGGTACAGGTTGTATTCCCATGAACACTGACTCTTCTAGTCCAAAAAATGTTTTATCAAGGGAACAGGTATGATACAGGTTGCAGAGCTGGACATATCTAGTAACAGCTGTGGTGTGTTTCCAAGCAATGTTATCAATGCATTGCATAGTGAGATCTCAATATCTGAGGAAAAACTAGTGAAAGAGTTTATCAGGATCTCCCACACCAGCTGGGTTAGAAGCTTTATCCTTTGGCCAAATTTTCCTTTCAGATGTGAAGCAATGGGGGTGCTTGTCACTCAGCAGGCTCCATCCCTGCTGCGCAGCTCCATAAATGCACCTCATCACACATATGGAAACCAACAGCAAACTCATTTTCTTGTCCTTGATCTGTGCACTACATGGGACAACACACAGCTTCTGAAAGAGAGGGGGTTTTCCTTTTTCCCCTCCAGTTGGAGGCCAGTCCCTAGCAGCAGACCGCAGTGGTTGATAGTGGGACCAATACTTTTTAACATCTTCATTAATGACCTGGCCAAGGAGGCAGAGTGCACCCTCAGAGGATCCAAAATTGAGAGGAGTGGTTGACATGCCAGAGGTTAGTGCTGCCATCCAGAGGAACCTCAACAGGCTGGAGAAATGGGCTGACAGGAACCTTGTGAAGTTCAAAAAAGGGAAGTTCAAAGTCCTCCACCTGAGGAGGAACCACCCCATGCACCAGTACCAACTGGAGAAGACTCAGGGGGATCTTATCCATGTGTATAAATACCTGATAGGAGGCAGTAAAGGAGACAGAGCCAGGCGCTTCTTAGTGGTGCCTACTGGAAGGATGACTAGTAATGGGCACAAACTGAAATACAGGAAATTCTAATTAAACATAAGAAAAAGCTTTTTTTTTTTACCATGAGAGCGATCAGACACTGGAACAGACTGCCCAGAGGAGTTGTGGAGTCTCCATCCTTGGAGATATTCAAAACCTGACTAGACACAGCCCTTGGCAACCCGCTCTGAGCAGGGGTTGGACTGGAGACCTCCAGAGATGCCTTCACACCTGAGCGATCGTGCAGGTCTGGCATGAATTAATGGTCAGTGGTCAGCCTGGCCCCAGGCAGCCAGATGCACCAGGCTGGCGCTCAGGGCATTTTCTGTCTAAGGCACTCCTCAAGGATAGCAGCCTCTTCAGAGCATTCCTGTGACAGATGCTAGCCCAGGGCTGGAACCAAGGTTAGCCCCAGAACAGCAAGGAAACCTCAGGTAGGTCTTTGATGCACCTATTTTTTTCATCTTAATTCTACCTTCAAGATGAGTCAGAGCTGGAAGTTTTGCTGAATTCTAGATTAGGATGTCTCTGAAGACCAAAAGAAAATTCTGAATACTTTATGGTTTTATTCTGTCGGCCAGTAGAGGGAGGAAAGAGAGAGAAAATGGAAAGAGTAATTTTTGATTCTCCGAGGCTGAATAGCAATTCTCTTTCATATTGGCACCAGGACTTCACAATCCCGGGGCCAAACTTGCTCTGTCAGAGCTATTGTAATGGATAAAACCTCAGGAGATTTAGTTATTCTTTTAGATACTGTAACCACACTGAACATCCTGCTACATGGGGACTGAATCCAGCTGTGATCTGTCCTGACAGCTGACATATCACTGTGGACAACTGGACTCAGCACAGCTTTCCATACACCTGGAACTGCATTAAACTCTGTGTCTTATTTAAACTTTTTTTCCCCAGCAAGACTGTAAAGTGATCAAATGAGACCACTCCAGCCACTCACAAGGATGTTCCCTCATACAAAGCGAGGAGAAAGCACTCTCTAGTGTTTACTTCCAGCAGCTACCCCTGAACTGCATCCCAGACCGAAAGGGGACAGGGGAGATCAGCCCCACACCCCAGCCTACCTCTTGCTTCCAACATTTCATTGCTGAGGGAAAGAGTACAGTCCTGTTCCCTTCTGATATCCTATCACTAGGCAAAGTAAGGACTTGCTGAGTGTTTTGCTCATGTGAAACTGAAACAAGTCAACCCCACAAAAGCTAAGGTTGCAGGACCTGCCCCAGCATAATGCCACCACTTCTAACAGAGTTGCATTTATGTGCTGCTTTTTTTTATATAGCAGCAGATTATAAATGATGACTGTAATGCTGAAGGCTATCGATGGAGAAATATAGGAAAATAAGTTACAGTTTGATCTAAAATTAGATCATCCTTGTCTGTGTCCAATTTCAAATATGATTATTCACTTGGCTCTGGCCTGAGTAAGCTCTAAGGAGAACAGGATCCAGGTTGCACGACTGCACCAATGCTGTTCTGTCATTAAACTGTATGAGCTGCACCAGTCATCTTCATTAGTCCCTATTCTTCTCCAGAACTCCATGTTTGCAGTTTTAATAGAGTTCTGCTCTCAAAACAGTATTTCCAGGAGTGCATAAATGGTGTTGAGTCCCAGGTAGATATCTGAAAAAAACCACCCAACTAACCCACCTTTTATTCCAGAGCAACTACTCACTAACCACAAAGGAATTTAGAAAGTAAGACATGGCTGCTATCCATTATCTATTTCAACAGAGAAAATAAAAGTAGCTTCTCTTCAAATCAGGTGATTACTTTGATATCATACTCAGAATCGAGCAACTTTGATACAACATGCATTGACTAATTTATTCTAATGAATGAAACATGAGGGGTTTTTTTGCAGAAGCTCATAACTTTCCTCTCACATACACACCTCTACTTATCAGTTTTTTAAAAGTGGATCTGAATAACCCAGTCACCACAAATGCACACCCTATGTACAATCCAAAAAAGAAAATACTCGAGGCAAGACAGCCTAAGCATCTCCCAAGCATATATCCTCAGCCTATGTGCAAATACAGGAAAACGTTGGCATCATTTTTTAAGGAATTTGTATAGAAATAAGCAATCAAGCCATGGTCTTTTCATGCATGTGCTTTGACTGAGAATCTAAAGTGCCATTTACACTGGTATTAAGAACAGATAGATGCCACAAGGGTACTGCCATACAATTTAATGCTTCTAGTAGAGGAAATGAAATTTAAATCTCCTATAAACTGACATGGGCACCCTTCCCAAATCTGCAGTTTGTGATAAAGATGGTTGTCTAGTCTAAGAGACCAGTGTGAGTATAGAGCTCTTTAAAACAAGTTTTTGAGAAATGGAAAGCTAGAATATTGTCTGTCTTCTCCATCTGTACCTTGCTTATTTTCAAGACAAACATAATCTTGGCATGTAGATGAATTTTGAAAAAAGATAATGTTTAGCACAGTAGGAATAAGCTAACTCTGTAATGACCTAAAGTACTTCAAAGCTGACTCTTGTCCCAAGCTAGTCCCTACCAAGAAATCCTAGTAAGCTTTTCTGAACCTGGAGTTGCCTATGACAGCAGAACTGGATGGACAACAATCAAATGGTAAGTTCAGTTTAATTTTTTTCCTGCATGAGATGGTAAAAACACCATTTATTTTGCTGACTGTCAAAATAGATGAGGTTAGCTTTGGCCTTTTTTTCCACCAAAAAGTTTTATCCATATCCTCATATGCATCATGGATAAATTTTATTGAACTGCCAGTTAACAACTAAAATGTAGAGATTTTTTGGGGAGTCCCCATGTTCTAATGCTTTTTTAAGATGTTCCAAAATGTCTAAGTTTTAGAAATTTTGTGGTGAGTGCTTTGGAAAAATCTGAACCTTTGTCTAGTGTAGCAGTTACCACAAAAATTATGTATTCCAAATGACTGTGTCATAAAATTTGACTCAGGTAGCCATTGTAATGTGTAGAGGTAGAGACCAGAAAATTCAAAGACCAGGATAGCCAACCACCAACTAGTAAAATAATGATCACAGGATCTATGTTCAAATGTTTGGCTTTGGTGAAAATGGCTGAACATTTCTTACTGAAAAAAACCCACACATTTTTCACCCTGACTCCTTCTAGAAATATAGTGGTCAGCATATTTAAAGATTATACATCAAATGTTATATGAATTTTCCTGGTGAAGCTATAGCATGCGAATTGTGATTTGCTCTAGTGTTTCTAAGTGTTTTCAAGTATAACAGACTGTATTAAAAAATGAATATATTTTAAATACAAAAAATATTAATCAGCAACTGCTAAAATTAATTCATTTTGATGTTTTGAAAATGCAGAATTTGCAGTGAAGTTGTTCTTACCAAGGATGGTATGCCATAGCAAACCTCTTTACTGTAGCACGAATGGCTCTTCCGTGTTCTGTCTCATCTCCTTGCCTTTTTTTTTCTGGGTTTGGAGGACAGGGATACAAAATGTCTGATGACAGATTAGACATTCCAATCAGTTAAAAAGATGTGAGATGTGGCTGCATTCTAATGGAAGATGTTAAATATATCAATGACAACAGCGGAACTCTTAAGAACATACAATTTCTGCAACTGAGAATGTGCTTTCCTTATTTAGAGCTAAAAATCTCC
>JANZLP010000020.1:20123945-20135682 GCA_026930925.1 Chelictinia riocourii
TCTTCTAACATTAAAAAAAAAATATTACAGGATGGCAAGATATATACAAATTCAGAATTGCTCTTATAAAATTAAAAAAAAAAATATTACAGGATGGCAAGAGATATACACATTCAGAATGGCTCTTCTCAGAAAATAAACACATTTATCATTCCTCTCCAAAGCTCCCAGGGGACCATGCTCGAATCCCAGGTGCACCAAGCAAAGCCAACCTAGCGGTGGACTTGGTAGTCTCAGGTTAACAGCTGGACTCAATGATTTTAAGGGCCTTTTCCAACCTAAATGATTCCATGCTGTGTCAGCACCCCTTTCCTCCTGGGGGGGGATGGAGTTCAGATGCAGAAGGGTACCACCGGCGCACCCACAGCTATTCCCACGGAGCTCCTGTTCCCTGCAGGGTGAGCACCGAGCATCCAGGCACAAGACAACCCTACACACACAGAGTGCTGGATCTTACCCGTTATTCCCTGCCCAGCTGATATCAGCCTATTTATTCTGCTAACAGAGCCATTTATAGAAGGCCGAGACGAATGGTTCTAACTCAGTTGTCAAAAAACCCCTGACACCACTAATATTTACAAAGTGCTTCTTGCGGGTACCACCTCACTCTAAACACTATTTGTTTCTTCAAGAAACACAAAGCTCTGAAAAAGAAGATGAGAATAATCTCCATAATCACCACTGTGTGTAATTCTTCACCTTTTGAAACAACACTGAAAGGATACATTTGTGATGCTTTAATTTTTGTTTTGTCTCCGTTGCTTTAATATTCCCAGAATCTTGAGTACAACATTTTTCCTTTTAAACGCTCATGTTTCTTCCCATTTGTCTAATATTGATTTACCTCCTGCCAGTTGTGCACAACTCTAATTTAACATGTTTTAGTTGGATCTCTTGTTTTCAACAAACTTCATGAATGCTACCAAGAGAGCTCAGAAAATGAAAGACACTAGTTAACCAAGTAGCACAGAGCACGGAGAACCATTATTTGTGTAGCTATCCTGTAAACATAGTGGCTTTACGTTTATTTTTACCAACAGCTGGCATCACAGTTAACAGTCTTAATAATTATCCTTATTTTTAATGTTGTTATTTAGAATCCTGAAAGACAATGAGAAAGAGATCATTTGGGACCTTTTCTACTCAGGAGTAGGAACACATTAAAGTGACGTGATTCAATTACAGTACTTTAAACTCTTCCTTTTGTTTTCTGTCATTTGGAAAAAATACCACAAACCTCTGATTCGCTTTAAAGTTTTAGATTTTATCATCAAATGGCTGTGAAACAGCAGTTTTGTTGGTACAACCTGAATAGGATGCCAGTTCATGTCAAGAAGCTGGAAGTCTGTATACTTCTCATCACTCTTCCAGGGTGCAAAAACATAAAGAGATTTTAAATATTTAATAAGAAGAATAACGCTCTAGAAATTGCTCTTCAGTGGAATACATGCACCTGAGGTTAGTGGAAGCACTGAAAGTTTTAAAATGTGAAGCACTCATCCTAAAGCACATCAGCTTTTAGTAAGACAGCACAGATGATTTTTGAGTTGGTAAGGGCAGAAGGACAATATTAAGGAAGCAGAGGGACTCCGGCCCCTCTCTCATCTTCAGTAACATGGGGAACATCTGCCCATTCTGCTGGAAGTCAAGGGAAAGCCACTCGTCTTCTATCAGCCAATACGACCAGCACCAGAGTCTTAAAAAAAAAAAATATATATTTTTTATCATTCTGCTTGCCATTTAACCACACTGCACAGAATCTTGATTTGCCTTGGTATCTTAGTCCCACTGAAAAAGAAAAAAAGAAAGGGTCTTCCACAGGCAAGACACTACACAAGAGGAACAGAAACAACAGAATCTGATTTTCCATATGGCTAAGCCGCCCCCTGAAACGGGACGTTGATTCCGCTGTGATGCAGAATAAGAATACACCAGGAAATCAGTACAAAGGAACTCGAAGTTGTCAGGTTTAATTAATTAAGTACTTAAAAATGCCTGATGCAAACAAAGCATTAAGGTCCATTGATTATAAAAGATGTCATAATCAATCTGATGAAGACATTAATCCAAGTACGAAAACATGCAAGTCACAGAACTCAAAACTGATGTCTTCATTAAGCAAATAAGCTACGCGATGCGATGCAAGGCACACTGAATATTTAAAGAGGTACCTGGCCAGAGCTGACTGGTTCTTTTCAAATTTTGTGTAGCGCTGCTACAATAACAAGAAGCAGCCCTATCTCAATCCTTATCACTTACATTTGACAAAGTTTTTGAACCCCCTGCTGAGACCCATCTCTATCACAGCTTTAACACCCTGGGCCTTTGACTGCCTATGCCATCTTTAAAATAGGAGAAAGGCTCCTCAATCACTTAGACCTTTAGAAAATGTTGAAGAGTTTTTACTGTCTCTAGTTTTCCGTTTCCTCCCTTAATACCATTTAAACCGAACATTTATTTTTGTCGTTTGTTCAGTCTTAAAATGCTGCCTTTCCGCCTGCCTTGCAAACAATCCGAGGACACAGCGATCACATCCAGTTCAGTCTTTCCCCCGATTGCTCAAAACAAGCAATCAAATAGCTTGTGAACTTGCATCTAGACAGCTAAAAGCTCCGCTGAGCTTTCAGAAGACAATACTCTGGAATAATTCACCATCTGGGTGCTCTTACCCTCTACTAAGAGTACCTGTGCACAATATTAGCACAGGTTAGCTACAGCACTGCCAGCTCCCACCAGCTTTCCTGGCTCGCTCTAGCTTCTCCAATTAGAGGGGTCTTGTGCTACAGAAGTACGAGGGTTTCCAGAGCGTATAAAAATCCATCCAACATTACCGATCCTCTCTGACTGCAGGCAGGACTGGGTTCAGCGCAAGGCGCAATCCAATTACCTGGAAGCAATTTCTTAGATTGTCCTGAAATCGTAGTCAGGCACTTAAAAGCATTTCTCCCAGAATCAAACACAACAACGAGAAAGAGCAGGGAAACAGGAGAAACATCCGATCACCATCACAATCCTGCCTAAGCATATGGGAACTATATGACTGTATTGTAGGAGACAGACATCTGTGTTGTGAACATACACAGTGCCCTGCCAATAAATTGGCAAGGGGAAGCCTGACATAAGCCTCCCTAGAACAAACAAACCCTACTGGCAGAGGTTACTAAAAATCAGGCTCAATAAACAGGTTAAGAACACAAATCATGAATTGCTTAACACGCTGTGCTGCTAAAACTGAAACCATATGTTTCCTGTAGCTGTGGGTTTGTTTAACGGACTGCAGCAGGATGACTGGATGAACAGTGATGCTCCTCAGTAATACAACTTCACTGCAACATTCACCCAGGAAATTTAATTTCCCAAATTTTACTTAATCCTTCAAAGTATAAAATGACTCAGTTCTGGCTCATCATCTTTCTTTCAAGAAATATGAACAAACAGAAGTCAGCTATCTTAAAAGAAATCCAATCGCAGGAACAAAGTCAACCAAATACATAGCCCAAGTAGACTTGGAATGTTACAGGAAGCACTGGGGAACAAGTGAAATAAAAAATTAGGGATCAAAAAGGTGCACCTAGGTGCCCTGTACCTATGGACTTACACCTTTCTCCTAAAGAACATTAAGATAGCCGCTACCCTAAAGCATCTGTTACTTTTCACACATTAGCAGTAAGATTCATCTGAAAGCATATTTGGAGACATGTTCAATTATTCAGTAACAGCTATTTAAAACACTGTACTAGAATAAACAACTGGACAAAAAAAAAGATGGGAACATGTTCACATTGCATTCATTACAAGGGACAGGCCTGTACATAATAGGAAAGCATAATGTCCCTTTCTTATAAATTAGTGAATATGATAACTTTTACGCAATCACTATGTCCACAATCTAAAGGGAGAGTCAATAATCTTTTAGTACTTATCTGTACAATTTGCTGCCTTAATTCAGAAGGAGTGTTCAAATATTTCAAGCAGTTAAAAAATTATGGGATCTCTGCGAGTCCACATCAAAGATGAAGCAGAATATAAAATAAAGCTTCAGTAACCATCTACACACATTTAGGGAACAGGATTTGCTGTCCTTAAAGTGGCTGCAATCCTGCAATCTTCCGCTTAATTTCTCATTTTGTGTCCCTGCTCTGCAGACTCCAGCTGAGAAGGAGGCAGGAAGAGATAAATACTTTGTTCTCCAAGCTGCCTTAGCATTGCTTGTCGAATATTTAGCAAGGATCAGACACATCCATATTCTTTTTCTTACAATTTTAATCATTACCATTTGGCTGGCCTGTTTATGATTTTCTATCTATTGCTACTGCTCAAACACACTCTCCGGTCTGTCTTACATTCACTTTTAACTAACACTGAGGCTTTGTCCCCACAGGCCACTATCTGCTTTGCCTGTAGTAATCAGATTTTCAGGACTGCTTGCGACCCCACAGGTCCCTCAGAAGTACAGCTGATGTGGTAAGTAATGTGGAAAACCCCCAGTACTTTCATGCTCTGTGTAATGTTGGTCACCTCTAAGGGCCTCAGAGCTGCCATCAGACCTCAGCATTATGATCTTTGTAACATTATAGAAACCAAAGGAACGTAGGCTCGTGTCACTTCAAGCTCTTCGCATCTAATCCAGATCCAGCAGCCTTTACTGCTGGACTGTTGTCAGGAAGAAACTAGGGGTGGTCTACCAAGAAGGTTTATACTGGCTAGAAATAGACAGAAATACTTGTGCTTGTAGTTAATTTTGGCTTTTTTTTAAAGAGAGAAATCAAAGTTTTCTATTTCCTGTGCCCTTGCTGTTCTAAGCACCTGTGCAGCTGCGTCAATTTACTCTGCTAGGAGTGCCACAAGAGGATCTCAGACATCTCTGTTTCAGGTTTTCGCATTTCTTTTGACTAACTAACAAGTCTCATTATTATTGCAAAGTCCAGTCCTTGTTTTATTTACAGATGGTAAATGGTGCTACATTCAGATCCACATATAAAATTTTCATGTTAAGCATCTGCAAGTTAATTGTGATATAAAAGTCTCCACAAGCTCCAGTGCATTGCATGGTAGGCTAGCAATGCCTCGGAGACGGTTTCAGTCTCTTCTGTTAAAAAGACACCTGGAGGATGGGGTGGATATGGGGAAAAGGAATCTAGCAGCAGCAGCAGCTTTAAGCAGTTCAGGGAAACTGGTTTTGGTTTCACAGGCAAAAGAAGTTTTAAAGTTCTGAACAGCAGAAATTTTTATTTAAAGGAAGAAAGATTTTAATGTGCACTGATTCAAAAAATGACAATGGAAGACAGACATTCTCTCCAGCATTTGAAACCCCAAACCTGCAAAAGAAAACTGTTAGGACACAGAAGAAAGGAAGGGAAGAATGAAATACATGAAAACCAACCTGAAATGTAGGGTGATAAAAAATATTTAATTTCCTCTTTTTGAAAGAAGGTTCCCATAGCTACCTTACCAAAAGGTGGCTTACGAAGGGGTAATTGCGGGGTTTTCCAAATGTGTAGCCAGCAACTTCATCTTAGGAGGATACTGCTCATTTCTGCCCTCTCTCCCACTCTTTCCCACACACATGCTCCTACTGCAAGGCAGTCCAATAATACGCTGCTGTTTGACATGACTGCATTTATAATTTACAACAAGACAACTGCTGCAGTGAGAGAAGCCTGCACCTGAAAAGCCCGAGGCTGTTCACTGCTTTGGAATAGTCATCCCTGCAATGAGCTAGGGATATTTTTTTTTTTAATGTATTTGCTGCTTTTAAATAAAGGATCAAATGAAGAGAACTACCAGTTTTACAGAACCACTGAACCATAACTGCTGCAACCAAGAACATAAGGCCCTCTTAGAGATGTATGCAATAGAACCTGAGATCTCAGTATCAGAGACACAGACCACCTAGCTGCAAATGGGGTGCTCCAAAGCATTGCCAAGTCAACCACTATGTACAGTCCTTCAGAGTGTACATTAAGGATTATGCATTACTTCAAATGGTGCCATGCCATTGACAACTCTTTAGTAAAGGAAATCATGCCTGCCTAAGCCAAGAAGCTTCTAAAATGACCACAGGCAAGACCCATAAGGTGACTAACTCCATAGTTCCCTGGTGACTTCAGTCATCTGACTGGGATGAGCTCAATGTCATCAGGTAAAATACCTGACCCATCCTCAGCTGGGTAAAATACAGGGACAAATCCTGGGAGTGTGGACAGGGACTTCCTCAATCTTATGCCGAACCTTGTAACTGCATTATAGAATCAAAGTTCCTCTTGTGCTCTACAGCTTTCATTAGGTCAGAGAGATTTATGGACCTCATTAAGTAGAAGGTGATGAACAATTGCTTTTTACTTCCTGGGGCAAGCTGTTTTATGGATACGAACGTAGTGACTTAAATCCATGCAGATTCCTGTAACTGGCACTGGTAATGTCATGCTTTACTTTCTGATGCTTCCTCCCTACTATTCTGAAGAAGGGCAGGGGAAATCCTGTTTGCATGCATATTTCAGGGTAATCTTCTCCTGCTTGAACTCACACTGAACACCAAGTTCTAACATTTTAATGAGGTGTCTAAACCATGCTTCTTGTAATTAAAGTTTAACAAGTTTTTCAAGTGAGATTTTAAGTTCTACATTAATATTTCACAATGTGCTGCATCACATTGTGCGATGCTGTACCAAATATTTTATGCAACATGCAAAAGGCTTTTATTCAGCCAGGTACTGCAGTTCTCCAAGACACAGCAAAGCAGTGACCTGTGCTCTGCCCTAGAAGAATGCACACCTTCACTCATCTCCTTGCAGCTGCTACTGGCCTTGCAATACAACCTAAAGCTTTGTCCTTGTAAACCAAAGCTGTGGTAAGACCTTGGAATATGAACTACAGGATGACATTGAAAAGAACTTATGTTTTATATTGTAAGGGTATTTAATCTTCTCATCAGCTATGACTAGTGCAGGAGCAGCTAATCAGAAGTCACACAGCATTCAGTCCTACTCATTCCAGGTGCTCACACAACTTTCAAAGAGATTTCACCACCACCACCCCTCTTCTTCCACGATAGATTTGTTGCAGGCAACCACAACAAACAGTGACCTCAGGTTTTCCTTAAATAGTCAAAGTACTTAATATCCCCTTTGTAAGGATGTTCCTCAACCCTGCAGATGCTGTGTACCAATTCTTATCAGCAGAAAAGTTTTTAGTATCACTACTCCTCTTGAGGGACACCTCAGGGATACTGTCTAGAAAGGAGGGGGCAGAAGGGTATGGCAGGGAAGAATATGCAGCCTGAGCACAGGACTCTGGAGGGGAGCACCCCTAAACCTTTCCTGCCAGCCTGTGCCACTGCTTCCCAGGTGCTTGGAGGTGCAGATCTGCTGAACCCTCAGCCAACCACAACATAAAAACACAAATTAAAATGGGGCCTAGAAGCTCTCTTTTGCTCTTCCTACAAGGATTCTGGGGGCTATCCCAGGAATTTTTTATAGGCAAGCCCAAACTTGAGGCCTATAAACAACTAGCTGTATACTTCATTGGCAGACCTGCAGTGAGCAAACATGCTGATAAACTGAGTCTTGCCATAGCAAGTTGCCTCCTATGGAAGGCTGAGACTGGTGGGAAATAATAGCTATAAAACAAATGAACTGGATAAAATGAAAACACCAAAGAGCAAAGTATTGATGGAATCATTTGCAAATTAATGAAATCCATATTGATGAGTCCATTACTTTGTTTCAGCTGGTTTTGTGCTAAATAGCAGGGCAGTTTTGATTAATGCAGTGATTACATTGAACTTCCATCTGCTTAATATTTTATTTCTTCATATTCTTGCCTGTTTGAAGGACCATGGCTTGTTGAGCATGAGTAACCATGCACCAAGAGGCTGCTGTACCATTAGAGACAGGTTTCCCAAACAGCAGGGTGCACCAGCCCCCTTTCAGGGGCAATGCACGCACTGCTATTGCAGTTTCTTAGACTACTGGAGGGGCCCAGCATCTTCCTGAGCTGGAATAGTTTCCCAATTTTGTGTAAAAGAGCAGTAAATATATTCTTCAAAAATGCCAAATCTGCCTGCACTGTACAGTTTTTGGAAAGTCAGTCTGGCAGGCTCAAGGAAGCAATCCAGATAGCTACATCCTCCTCTCTCTCACTTCCAAAAATATCATAATGTCTCAACAAGCTAAAACTCCCCTCTGCACCAACTGACTAAACCACTTTCCAAAATAAGGTTAAAAGTTGCAATAGAAATGTGACAGGGATGAATCCCATCCATCAAACAAACTGAACAAAGTTACACAGGCATCACTCCAATTATTTCACAGGCTGGGGATGCTCACGAAGAGAAGAACTCTGGGCACATTGAAGACAGCAAAACAAAAACTCCCTTTGATATCAGTACAGGATGAGAAGCTGACTGGCCATTGCCCATGTCCAGCCATCCCAGCACACTGGGCTCAGCAGAAGCATGCACGTGCACACACACAAGCTCCCTACTATTGCAGTATGTAAATCAACCTTTCCAAAGGGTAACCGTGAAGATGTGCTCCATTAGGGAGAGTTATTTTATAAGAGTCTTGATGAACCATACTCCATAGCAACAGCATATACCAGCTATTAGACAAGATGGACAGTACATCTGACCAGGACAGGAATTGCCATATGAGTTATTCACCATTACTGGGTGGTAGGAAGCACTCTGAATCCTCTTTGGCATTACGTTTACCCTTTGGCGATATAGGCAGACATGGATATGCATCATGGAACAGCATTTGCAGCTCAAGCTACTTAACATGTGGGATTGCCTGAATGAGACAACCTCAGTTGTAATTCAGCCTTCCAACTAAATTTAACCCACTAATGCAACATAAGGCAACAACTACGATTAATCATCTTACATTAAACTGGCATGTTTCAAAAAGGAACCTACTTTTCTTTGGAGATGCAGCAAGGTAAGACAGAAGGCAAAGAGAGTTGTAAGACCTTTTTCTGACTAGACAGGTTAAGAATTGTGGAGAAAGACGAAGCTTGCAGAGCAGAGGACTCTTCTGAAGGGCATCTACTGCTGACAGAGCAAGTCCCCTGAGGCCTCTTCCACCACACTGCCACTTACAAATAAAAGCTTACAGGCCCTCAGATAACCCTCTCCTTTTTGTTAGTACTCCAATACAAGAGTCAAAGATTGAAGAATAGGAAAACTTGTTTGAAAATTGTTTTTGAAGGAAAGAATTTCTGATATCACTGAATGGACTTAAGTCTCTGAAAACTGTCAAAATCTGTTCCATGCTCCCACTCACGTGTTTTTTAGCATGATAGTTCAGCTAAGTTTTTGTGTGCACTTAAGTGTCACCAGACAGGCCAGTCCTGATCAAGTCACACAAATCCCTAAAATTTGTCATGAACAGTTGCAACTCTTCTTCCTCCAGTCACTGCTTTGCCAGTGCTGCAGTAACCATCACTTCACCAAAATGGCTAACTTGGTCCTCACTCACTGCTCCAATAGCAGGACAATTTTTGCAGCCTATTTCAGAAGCCACCCATCACCTTGCAGAACTACGTGGTACCTGCACTGTGTAGGGACAAAGACCATGCAGCACTGAAAAGCACCACCTTGGCTGATGACACATTGCCTGCTAACTTTAAAAGGGAAAAAAAAGAAGACATCTTTAAGGCATTAGTCACTTCTTAGACCACAAGACCACTGAACATTTTAGGAAATGTGGATGTAACTGAGCTTGTGCCTTCACAGCACAAACCAAGCCTTCTGGATAAGCTTGTGGTAAATGACTCTGCATTACAGCCATATCATAAGAAAAACGTAAATGCTGTACCTGTTTAGGAAATACTGTGATTTGGTCTGTCAGAGGTTTAACATCAGTTCATCTTGTACAAAAATATAGATATATATGGGGTAATCCCTATACATCACCTATCTCAACAAATCCTCTTAGAAACATTTATCAAAAGCACTCCCATTAATGTCTTTTTACTTCTTACCTCACAGATTTTGAAATACAGATATTATATTCAGAATCATAAGGAAAGAAACGTATTTTCAGATGAAGCTTGACTCTCCCTGTAAAATCTCAGTGACATGCATTTCCAGACAAATAAGTGTAAAGATCTTAAATACATTTTCTAATCTAACTGAAGATTTTATTTTAGCTTTCCACATTTACAGTAACAGGCACCTTTCACTCAAAGCCTAAGTAATCTTAGACCTTAATAGCTTTTCACTGCAGTATGAATCATACTTTCCCTTACTCATCTCCAGCAATGGAAATGTGAATTTGAATTATTGGAATAAGAAAATTATAGGTAATTCATGTTTGTTGTAGTCTTTTTTCTATGATTTCAAGAGAAGATGGCCATAATTTGTAGCCCTGGTAACAGGGACTGCACATCCATTTGTTAAAGCTGAGCAACAAACCATTTGTCCCTCTAGCTTTTAGTTGCGGGGGGTGTGGGTGTGGAGTAAATGAGATTAAGTCATCATTTGGGAATTTTCTTCTTGTTGTTATTGTTTCATTATTCAAGTAGCATTCGAGAATGAAATATTATAAAAGTATTTCATTAATAGCTGCTTCTGCTGGAGCTATTTTTAATTGTCTCAATCTTAAAGAAAACAAAAAAGTATTTCCTTTAAATAATGTTTCTGGAATATTCAGATGATAACATCAAAAATCACCATCCATTTAACAACACACTTGATTTCCTCATATGCCTAATATCACCTGTTCAGATTTTTACCTAAGAGCTGGTTAAGCATTTACTTATAGTTGTGGCAAATTCAGACCAAAGAGTGAGAGTAAGTGCATATGGCCTGAAAAAAAAAAATCCTACAAAGACCCCACTTTTTTCTGAAAGATGTGGATCATGACTCTGTGTTCCCACTGTAGTAAATAGAAATTAAAATTCTTTAAAGCTTACAAGAGGTGCTTAGTAACTTCTAGCATCTTGTCTTTGATTAGCATCAGTTTACAGCTGAAACATTGGTCTGTTAATTTAAATTGATTTGATGTGATGGAGCAGACTGTGTTCTAAATGCTTTTTCCTAAATCACACTCAATTAAATAAAATGCTTGTGATGTGTTGATGTGATATCAGTGCCTGCAAGCTGTAGGGTTTGTCTGTATTATACAAATGCTTCTTTTTAAAACAAAATGTCAATCTCTGTGCTTCTCTATGATACATCCTTTGAATACCACTGCTGAAAACACACCCAACCCCTGAAACATCCCCATTCTAATGACCACATTCCATTATCCACCTTTTTTCTCAAGCATGCTGTTCTGTCTGTGAATCTAGTGTACCTTTTACCCTTTACCTCCCTGAGTACGTCCAATTTCTCAGCCATTTTGCACAAAGTAGTGAATTTCATCTTGAAAGTCCATTTACCACATATTTCTTCAGCTCTTAAGTAAAACATTCAGTTACCTAAGCAACTGTCATACCACTAAATTTTGCTAGCCAAAAAAACCCGCATGCACCTATGCACAACCCCCCATACTTTTTCTTTTTTTCCAGGTAAACAAACAAAACCAACCCCCCTCTACTGATACACAGATTTGTCAAGACTATTTACTTGCACTGTATGTGAGGTCTGGATTGAATCACTGGATCCCATCCATTTCTCCATCTCCCAATCCTAGTGTCCTGGTTTAACCCCACCCAGCAACTTAGCACCACACAGCCACTCACCCACTCCCCCCCCCCCCCCCCCGGGGGGGGGGGGGGGAAATAGGGGAAA
>JANZLP010000020.1:20296719-20308748 GCA_026930925.1 Chelictinia riocourii
ATTTCAGTCCAGGGCCAGGTGCTCCAAAAGGGTTAGGAATAGGTTCCCCTATGAGTCCAGTAGTTGCAGGCATTTAGGGGACACAGTGTTTAGAAGATGAACAATATAATGAACTAATTATGTTTCAGTACAAACAGTGCCTGAGCAGGAGATGCGGTCTGAGCCAAGCTCTTGGTACATACGGCTCATGCAACCCAGTTTACATCACACTTTTTTGGTGAGTAATTGAGCACCCTACCGTAGAGCTGTTTAGCTCTTCCATCCTTTCCCTGTGCGGTTACCGCCCATAGGCAATCCCAGAAACCGCAGGCTCTATTCAGTGATGCAGATGATGAGGTATTTTTGCATTTATTTACATGCAATTAAAAATCCAGTGCCACTCACAGGTTGAAATGTAGCTGCTTGCCGCTGGCAGATCAGTTCAGTTTCCCCTGCCTCCGTACTCCTGGGGCTCTGATCTGATGTAGCTATTCCATGGCACTGATTCACCGTTAATCATGAACCTGCAGCTAATTTTGGGTTTGAGTTTGGCTATGGGAGTTCATCCAGGCTCCGCTTCTCACTCAAGAAGTCTTGCTGTTCCTCTTGCTCTGTTGTTCTTCAAGCAGGTTTAAAATATATATTTTTGCTGGCATTGGAATCCGTATCTGCTCCCAACATATGCTATTGGCACAATACCAACAGATGCTGTTAAGCAGTATCAAATCTTAAAGTGCAGCTATGTTCTGAAGTGCGACTCTGTGAAAATGGCACCATAGGGTTCCTCCTGATTTACACATTAAGTTCTCTCTTAAAAAGTAAAAGATGTCGATTGTTTGTTTTTAACAGTCATCTTGACAAACTAAACCTGTAATTGGATTTCATTTTGAGGGAAGTCTCGGTGGGGCTGGTGTATGTTTCTTGCTCCTGTCCTTGCTCTTAGCTCCTGTCCTTCCACCCTCTCGCTGTCCCAGCTATGCAGTATGGGGAGCTCTCAGGGCTGGGAAAGGGCCTGTTTGTCAGTGCCGTAGCATTCAGGCTTCTCTTGCAGGTTATAAATATTTCCATTTTGCTATTTAATAACAAGCTGGTCGCGCTCCATTTGAAACTCTTAAAAATGCAAAATCCATTTGGGGGGAATAGAAATTTCAGAAATGTCAACAAACAATTAGCATTGTCAAGAGTGGGGCTTTATTTTAAAAAAAGAAGTGAATGGCGCCAAGTTAATATTCTTCTTTCCCTCTTTCCATCCTTATTCTCCTTTTGTTTGAGATTAAATGATTATAAGCAAACTTACTGCACAACTGACTCTTTGCTTATTGTTCCTCCTCCTATGAAGTGCGGTGCCATCTGGCACATGGACAAGTGGGGAAGATTGATGGCTAACAAAGAGCACCATTCATTTTCTTCTACCAGATTTGGACAGAAAGCAAACGTTTTTAATCAAATCTATATGTTTCTAAGGAATATTGGCTGCTGAAAATTTGCCAATGGCTGAATTCCACCCCCTCTACCCCCCTTCTCCACCCTGTGAGAATTATTTCCTGCCAGGCTGATTCATGGATGGGACAGTATGGATGCTTTTCCTCTTGTGCATCATTTTCTTTTGTATTATTGAGAGAGCAGTAAGGTAAAGGGCTGTTGGTGCTGAGGAGAGAGAAAAGTGGGAATGGTTATGTGCTGTAGTGCAAATAATCTTGAAATGTAAGAGTATAGTTCTTTTAATGGCCTCGCAATGAATTATGCAAGACAACTGTCTGAACAAAACACACAGTTGCTTTCAATGAAGCAACCAAAACATCAGTGGAAAGTTTGCCTGCAGTGGTTTTTCATTTTTCAGAGAAAAATGAATGATTTATGGATTCACTCCACCATCCCATCTTCTCTCAATAATTATGCAGTCATGGGATAATACAGGAATTTAGGATCCGTGGGCCAGAGGGAGTTCTGCCGTGATGCTCAGCTGGGAGAGGGAGATTCAGCCTTTCCTGGAAGGGAGGGAGGAAGGGCTGACTCGTGGTACGGAGCCGCTGAGCCGCGGTGTGCTGTGGAAACTGAGACCTCTCCCATTAGGGAGCTTGGGGGAGGTTCTGGGATGTAGTTTGGCTTCACTGGTCATCAACTGCATGACTCAAGAAAAGGGGTGGTTAAGGAAGAAGTGATGTACGTTTTTAGGGTTCAAGGAATATTGTCTCTGACATTTAAAGATTACTGCAGGTGCTAGATGGATGCCGGCCTTGCTTAGCTGTGTTTCTTCACTAGGCACACATAAGGAGAAGGGCTTTTGCTTTATGCTGAGATAAAAAAAGAAGAAAAAAAAAAAAGAGAGAGAGACTTGGCCATTTTAATATTAAATTCAGATGCCTTTAATAATACCTATAAATTAATAGGATTTCATGCATAGCATTCAAAAGCATTGTAAAGAGGATGTGGGATATGTAAAGATAAAATGGATTTTATAGCGCTTTACAGCTGTGGAAAGAAAATTATTATCGTTTTGATTTTTAATATATTTTTCCCTTTGAAGTCTAATAATGGAGTTAATTGGCTCTAAGCACCTGGACTTGAAGCTTTGAAAATGATCTTTTCATTGCAGTGTTACTGAATTTTCTGGAAAGTTGCATCCACAGGTACACAGTCTTACCATGGTGTACGCAGCCTTGTACAACATACTCGTGTGTGCATGCGGAGGCAGGGACTGTAGCTCAGACAGCAGGACTTGAAGGACCACCTCTTTTTTTTTTTTTTTTTTTTAATATTGGAAAGTTCCTGCAGTTATAAAACATAATGTCTCTGATAAGTCTTTAATGTCCTAGTTTCCAGGTTGGGAAGTCTTGGCAGCGCTTTCCCCTGCTAGTTCTCATCTGTGACTTGAGTAAATAGATGGTGATGATGATGCAGTGTGGAAGTCCTGGCCCTGAAACTGCTGAATCAATGATCAGACCCTCTGGGCAGCGGGAATGTTTTCTTGGTGTTTACCCAGCAGCAAGAGCCCTGCTGCCTTCCCAGCCGAGGAGGACACTGATGTAACCTCCCTTCGGATGGTGCTAATTTCAATAAGAGTTTACTATGCTTTGCATGGTTATATTTTCCTTAAATGTCATCACTTCTTTGCTCCCTAAATCTAAAAGGAGCAGCTTGAAGAAAGAGCTGCAAATTGACAGAGAAATGCCATTGTTAGGCAAAGAATTTCATTATGACAAAAAAGAACATCAGACAGCTGGTCATACAGATGCAGACAACATGACAAAGTCATCCAAAAAGAAAGAGAGAGTTTTCAAAATGGAGTCCCTTTCAAAAGATAAAACCAAAAGAGGTTTGGCTGTGAAATCCAAAACAGACGTTCCCAAAGTTACAGAGTCAGAAACTGTTGAAATTAAGCATGCTGAAGGCAATGAAGGACAAAAAATTAAAACCTGTGAAGAGAATTCAGCTGAAGAACAGAATGGTGGGAAACAAAAGGAGATACTTGTGCAAGATGTAGGAATTAACATCAAAGAGAAAGCCAAATTATCAGCAGAAATAAAACCTAAAAAGCTGAATAGTTACCGTGCTGATGCTATGAAGTTCCCAAATTTTGGTACTGTAGACTTAAAGTCAAGAAACTCCAAATATTGTCAGCCTAAATCTATGAAAGTTCATCCTACACAGGAGCAGTCGTACAAACGGAAAAGGAAGGAAAATAAGATTGGGAAGAGACACCCTAAGAAAACAAAAGTGGAAGAGGAAAGACTGAAACAATCTGAGGCAAAGAATTCCAAGCAGCTTTCACATAATTGCGTGATAAACACTGACAAAGCTAAAAAATTGAATGGAGAAAATGGCTGGAAATCAAAGAGTCCATTAGCAGATCGCTCTGTGCTTAAACTACAGAGGAAAAGGGCTCGATCTTCTACCATCTCAAACTACTTTTCTAACAAAGAGAGGCATCTTGATGCTCAAAACAAAGACAAGTGCTCTGAGAAAATGTTTCCTGATAAAAATCTGCTATACTTAAATAGAAGAAATAACAGATTAAAATTGCATCTTCAAAAGGAACCGAAAAAACACTACCTGAACAGAGTTGCATTTAAACGTACAGCACAGGAACGCATATATCTGACAAAATTAGAGACATCACCTGTCAGACCCATCTGGCCTAGAAAGCCCAAAGTGTCACAAAACAACCCAGATGTGAAAAGAGAGGCTTCTGTCTCAGAAGCTGAGAAATCATGCAAACTGGAAGTACTTGAATTTAAGTTGTGTCCAGAAATACTGTTCAGAAATCCAACCACTGATGAAGAGAGCTTAGCTGCAAAGAATTCCCTGGAAAGAGAGAAAGCCATTGTGGCAGGTATGATACTATCTTGATTATTAATTTGTAAGTAAAAAGCATGCACTCCTCCTTGAATTCATATTACATTTTCACTGTCTGTAGTTTTGTGTGGGACTTTAGAAGCTGAAGGTTGAAATAGCTTAGCTAGCTTCCTGACAGACTGTAGGTGTGTGTTAAGCTGAAAAAGAACATGAGACTTCCTTCAACTGAACATTTTATTCTTTTTCCTTGAGTTTTACAGAATAAAATTAGAGTAGTTCAGAGCATGGCAGTTTGAAGTCACTTTCTAGAAGGCTTTCTAAGCTATTTGTAGAAGATATCTTGGCTTGTTCATAGAAAGCAGATTCCCTTGGCATAGTTACCAAAGTTGATCTAATTTATATTCAGTGTTCACCTGGTTGTATGTAAATCTGGCTGGGTAGACAGTGGAGGGCGAGATCTTTTGTGGCATTGAGGAGGAGAGAGGGCACAAGCCAGACATACTCTGCACAAAGTCTCTGTAACCTTTACCATCTTTGCTTTAAGCTGTCTTTTTTCCTTCTCTTCTTCCCTATCCCCTATCTTTTGACATTTTACGTGGTGTGTTGTGAAGCATATTTGTGACAAATGCTATATTTGATTTTAAATAAAACCAAATCTTAAATTGTACATACCAGTCCTTGCAGTCATTTTCACAATAAAAAGGAAATTCCCTTTTCCATATGCTATCATGTGTGTTAAAACCTGATGCTGAATAGAGACCAGAAATCCTCAAAAACACTTTTGAAATTTTCTCTTTTAGGTGTAAAGAGTAAAAAAGAAGATTGGTTAAAATGTGATCCAGTGAAGCAAAAAAAGCTGGAAGAGATCTCTACAGGTGAAATGACTTCTGATTATCTGTTTTGAAATACAAGTTAAATACTCATTGCTTGGTTTTAAGAGTTCCTTTACAATAGCAAATCTTAATAAAGTATTTTAATTTATTCTTTACTTGCTCTGCTGCTGAGATGGATACTGTAGAGTACACATGAGTTTCAAAGATTTGTGGAGATTTTTATTGCCATAAGAATATGTTGTTGGAGATTGTTACATCACTTCCGACATTTTGAAGTGGGAAAGAGGTAGCTTAGTCTTTACCTACAGTTTAAAACTGTACTTGAATCTTGTCACCAGTGCTACCTCCGATTCAACTGCACACGCGTATGCAGGAAAATTCCGACAATCTAGTGTGAGACTATAAAAACACAAAGTGATTTATTTTATTTTATTTGGCTTTCACAGTAAGTTGATGATGTCCACACACACACCCATGCTTGCAAGTACCAGGACCTGTGTGTCCCAGTAGTCTGGACAAGATTACTTGTATGACACACAGAGGAAAAGTGGTGCCCCTACTACATCTTCCTTGTTTCTCTTGATTGGCAAATTTCTTTTTGGATGGTCTTTTGTACCCTTTAGGAGTGAACAGTTAAAACAGTGGCATCTTCCATCTCAGGATCTTGGTTGTTCCATCCTTTGTAAATCTTGGGCAAGGTTACTCCCTGCTGTCTTTGTTTCTTTGCTTTAGTATCTTTCTAGCTATAGTGTTATTTTCCTACTGGTCTAACAGGAAGCAAATGGTACATTCAGCATGCTGTAACCTTGTTGCCATCCTCTTCTTCTGAGAGTGCAAGTCCTGTGCTGACAAGTTACCTGTGTTGTAGTCTTGATGAAAGCAACATATTTGGCAGTGTTTACATGTTTTATTGCTGCTGGATGTGTCCTAGGCTATTGGTGTCTGCCATTATTTTAGCCCTTCCTCTTGTTTTTTCTCTTACTTTCACAAACGCATGTTTTCATTCACACCTTTCTTAATATTCTTTAGAAGTTTCTTACAAAGACACCCAAATGACCATTTGGTGCTTAAAGATGCATTGGAGATTGATTTAAGTCTGAGGTGCTTGATGCTTTAGGAAGGAAGTTTGTGGCATCCTTCTTGACAGTGGGTGGCCTGAAGTGCCACATGCATAAGGATCATTTGAAACTCAGACTTTTGCTTTAACTTGCTTCTCTGTCTTTCAGCTCAGGACAGTATTCCACTTGATACAGCTATACAGATCCTGGATGGAGATGGAAAGGCTCTTCACGTTCCAATCAAAGACTCAAAAGGGGTGTTTCAGACCTACAGGAAAATGTATCTGGAAAAAAAGAAGCAAAAGCCTTGATAACACTCCTGTATAATAGGTCTTATTCAGTATCACTAGGGAAAAAGAAATGTCAACACTAAAATGCTTTTTCCTGTTTATTTCATATTTCTGAATAACTGTACAAAAAATATTTTTTTTTTGGCGTTGGCAATTTTTCCCCGTATTTGTGAATGATTGAGATCTTAGTCTGTATTTATTGCACAAATATGCTTTGGTGCTGAAAATGCCATTGTCAAATGTACTGTTTTCTTTTTGGGATATTTGAATTTTTTTTAATTTTTTTTTTAAGATACAGGAGTTAGTTGAATCTTGACCAAAAAACCTCAAATTTATTTAAATTGTCATAGTCTGTTTTCTTTTCTGATTCCGGGGAACTTGTACTTGTGGTACTTTCCATTGCTGGCAGTGGAAAAATAGTCTGACTGGAAAGGGATATTGCAGTGGATTCCCAAGCATTACATCTTTTTTTTCTACATATGCTAGTCTGATTGTTGTGCTTCTAACAAGACTTTCTATTTTTGTAGAATTTTTTTTTTTTAAACTGGGAATACAAATATAAACCCCTCAAATTAAACACACAGATCAGGGGATACCATGAAGTATTTATGCTGCTACCAGTTTTCTTACATTTCTTTTTGTGGAACTTGTACAAATTGAACTTTTGAGTTCTTCACCTGAACACAGTGCTGTAAGCTGATAGTTGACTGAAGACTTCTCTTGTTTTTCTCTCTCTCTGCTTTCTTTACACTTGGAAGAAAAGTGTGATTGTTGAAGAGCAGGGAGTTTGAATTCACTCTTGTCTGGACTATGTTGCTCACTTTAACCAGACTGTAATTAATTTCTTTGTTTATAAAGTGTTAGATAATGTTTGGCTACACATTCACTGTGACATAAAGGTTATATTTGTTGCTGGATATCTTATGTTTAAGTGCCTTTTCATTATTCAGAATTTTGAATTGAATTGTATTTTTTTCAGAAATTTGGTACTTGGTTCTTTCTATCTGTTTAAACCTTTATACTGAAAGTAAAAACTTTGTAGATATTTCATTGAACGGTTTTTATACCTGAAATAAACTTTTGAAGGCTACGCCTTGTCTTGTTTTAGTTTAAAAGTATAAGGTTGTGTTTATTGCAGTTAGTTAAATAGGCATTGAAGATATTCCTGTAGATGAAAAGCGGCTTTAAAATAAGTGCCAGATCTTATTTCTTAAAAGGTTTGCAAGTGAGGACTAAACTTGAGTCCAGGCTTTTTCTAATGAACTTCAAACAGCATGTACTTATACTTCAGAAAACACATCAGGAATGTTTTTCTCTTCAGCATGCTGGGTTTTGTTTTTTTTTCCTCCTGCTCTGACTTAGGAATTGGTTGGCATGAGTACTTAAAAAGCCTTCAGTACTACTCCATTCCTGAACATGTATGTTTGTAGACATCTTGGATATAATTACCCAGTGGAGCATAACATTATAATTTCCTAGCTTTATCTGTATGCTGAATTAAAAATTGCCTTTTTTTGGAGAAAAGTCCTCTCCTTCCATCATGTGTACATTTCTTCTCTCAAACTAGGGAATTATTTGGGAGGTTTTTAACTCCCTGTCTGGCACAGCTGTCCTAATAACTTAGGTTTTTGGGGGGTTGGGTTGTGGGGTTTTTTTTCCTGGCTGGATGCCCAACTACTAGTCTGTAGGGAGTGTTGCCACAGGAGAATTTTGTAATAATATTGGCAACTCTGAGAAGGTTTTATTTTGTATTTTCTTGGGAGTTCAGCACCTGTATTATACTGCCTGCATTAGGGAAAATTCATTGTAGCCTTAAGTGTACCCAGTACAAACAACACATAGCCCCTGTCAAGAATTTATTTGGGGTTTTGTTCTGCATAGTGATACATGAAGCTGACTTAAATGCTTGAGTGAATTCTTTTCAGTAGGAAATTACTCAGTCCCTTGACCCATGACAATTATATTCTAAATATTTGGAGAAGTTTGCTCCCTGACCCTGTGCACCTGGTAAGTGATAATGCCAGTTTTGAGTCCTAGTGGGTACAGCTACATCTTCTTCCTCTCTTATAACAAGGAGTGAATCTTGGCTCTGTGACTGTGTTTACACAGTGACTTGTGCCTACACTGCTTTAGTATGGCTAGGGTCTTTGGGATAGACTGGCCACATCCTTTCTGCTTGGTTCATGTGTTGGCTTAGTAGCTGTCTCATAAGCCTTTGCACTTAAAGTACTTTGCACTTAAGACTGGCTTCTAGCCTATGCTATGATTATTGCGTAATTGTTGCATGCACCTGCATACTAAGGGGGCTGTGCCAGATGTTCTTGTTCAGTTGTCATTTCTCCTGCTCCTTGTGGTGCTGACTGAAGCCATGATACTACAGCAAGCCCTTGGCCTTGGACAGGCAAGATACATCTCCTACATCATACATGCCAGTGTACGCTCAGCAGCAGGGTCAGCACCGGCACAGGGATGAGGGATGCTGCGAGCAGGGATGCTACGCTGCGCAGGAGGATGCACGTTTTTTCCCAGGACTGTCAGGAACTGGGGTCCTCCCATACATGGCTGATCATGCCTGCCTGCTCCCAACATGCTCCCAGGGTTTACATACCCTGGTACTGCCAGAGCAGGCGTGTAAACCCCAGCGCTGCCTGGGATGGAGGAAGGAAATTCTTCCCAGGGATGCAGCAGCTGCTGACGCTCTCTGGGCTGTCCTGGTACTGCTGTCACTGCTGGGGGTGGGAGATGCCCACTGGCCCCTGTTTCCAGCCAGGAGCCCCTGCGCTGCTCCCAGGACAGAACCCTGGAGCCCATTGGTCCCAGGGGACCATAAAGCTCTGATGGGAAGGTGGGCGGAGGGGCAGAAATGGCTGAAATAAGAGTAACCGACAGTTCAAAGCATGTTCGGGTCAGGGGCTGGGAGGAGGCAGGGCTTCAGGGAGCCAGGTCCTGCCAACATAGGCATCACTGCTATGGCAGGATCCCAACCCTTGTCCCCCGCTGCTGCAGCCAAGCCCCCTGCGGCCCCTCTGCCAGGATGCACAAGGGCCTCTCAACACTTTCCCCTCCCAAAGGACCAGATCTGTCCCACGTCCCCAGACTGCTCCCTCCCCTCCCCGCTGGCCCGGCCATTGGCCATCCCTGCCAGCACACGGTGACGTGCGGTCTCCGTCACTGGCCTCCGCGCACACCCGGACCCAAGACTTCTTTACACGTCCCTGGATCATGGCTGGGGGCACCCACAGCTCCCCCTGGGGCACAGATCCCTCCAACCCCCCAGGCACCACATTTGTCCCCACAGCTTACACCGGACCACAGCTACAGCACAGCCCCAAAGGCGAAGGGGACCCAGAGCAAGCCCCTGGAAGCTCCCCCTCTTTTAAAAAAAAGGCTAAAATCACCCAAAATGTTTCTGCTGCACAATTATTTCCCACTGCCCAAGAAGGAGCACCCCCAGGGAGCCCTGTGCCCAGGCAGCCATGGTTGCAGCAGACTCCGAGTCCCGGCAGTGCCGGCATGGGGCTGGCGTGGCTGAGGCAGTGCTGGAGGATCCAAACCCAGCCCACACTCCCCCACCGCCACTGCCGCTGCCTTTGCATCTCGGATGATTAAATCCCATTTGCATGCAGTGATTCACCCCCAGATCTGTCCCGCAGGCGCAGAACCGGGCGGCAGCAACCGAGAAGGGCCGGAAGCCGCCCGCACCAGCCCGGCAGCCCTGGCCAAACACGGACAGGATGGGAGCTCTGCTGGGAGCTGCTAGGCCTGCCCTTATATAGGGTAGAGTTTAATGCTAATTAACACCAGTTTTTTTAAATACAGAGCTGCTAGAGGTGCCTGGCTCTCAGCACAGCATCCGGCCCCCAGACCCACTGCCAGCAAGTAGCCACGGAGGTGGCACAGGGGATGTCACCATCATGGGGACACCACGAGGGCTGCAGTAGCTGGGTGAAACTCCTGGCTCAATGCTTGGGCAGGGGGTTCAGCCACAGAACCCACCCCAGAAGTGCAGCAGGATATCACTCACCTGCCCAGCTCTTCCCCCATCTCATAGAAGTCCTCCACACTAAATGTTGTTGATGGTGCTCACTCTTTCTCACTGGTCTCCCTCAGGCAGCTGGAGTGACTGCAGCCCCCTCTGATTGAGGGGCAGGGGAGGATGCACTGACATTTTGTGCTATGCAATGGTGCATTTGAGTGTGCTGGAGTGGAGGGGGAAGAAGGAGTCAGTAGCCTGAGCAGTGCTGTAGTAAATCTGCTTCGATAGGTTTATTAGAGATAACTGGTATATTGGCTGTGTGGTATCTGACCCATCGATTGTGTAGCAGCAGCAAGATACTCATGCACGTTATCAGTAAGAACTGAGCAAAGCCATGCTCAGGGAGAGTGTGTCATGTATGGGGAAAAATTGTTCTTGTTATTTCTCAAATGTTTATCCAAGGAGGTACTGATCGTTTACTTAAATACTGGAGAAACAAGTATTTTATTAACTGTGATGTTTTTTTCTGTGAATGAGTTTTCATATTTTGCTTTCCATCCCCAGAAAACCCCAGTAAACAGGGATTATGTGCAGCAGGGAGATGGGATTCCATCCTGTGAAAGCTGCTGTAAATAGGAATTATGTGAGTGAATTAATATGAAAGGAAGGGAGAGCACAGAGTAAATAGAGGAGTATACCCATCATTGATTTTTCTTTTTCTGCATTAAACAAGGCATACAGAAAGCAGACGAAAACACAATTTTACAGTGACAGAGACTTCAAAAAGGCAACTGTCAGTAAAAAGACAGAAAATAATGTATGTGAAATCATTTTAAGAAGATGACAAACAGCAAGAACAGTAATTACATTTGTAACAGAAAAAAGCTTTGAGAGCACTAGGTTTGATATGTCCTTCAGTGGCTACATCTTCAAGAGCAATAGCTGCTTTTATGTTGCTGACCCTTTAATGAAGTGCTACCAACTTTTAGTGAGAGAAATCTCTACTGAAAACTGTTACTAAGTCACTCAGCAGAAGCCACTCTTCCTGTATTTGTAACTGGTTTTTTAAATCCTTTTGTATATGCACACCTGATCTGGGTATTTGGTAGTAAGCAAAATCTTTAATCTGAGCCAGCAGATAATGGAATCAAATGACAAAAGTCAGTAGCTGGAAAAAACAATGATGATAAAAAACCCCATGAAACATCCAAAAAAGCCATAGCGGTAGCAAGCAGAAGACACAGCGACAGAATATAGAAAAAACCTGCCCAAGAATCTGATGCAAGTATCCAAGGTTTCACAAACTAGATGATCATGTGCTTGTCAATAACATGATTTCGAGGCAGGTAGTTATTTCACTAAAATGCAAAAGCATGAAACTTCATATGCAGTTCTCTGTAATACCGCTACATTCACAAGAGCACACGTGTATTCGCTATGACCCTGATTATTCACGCTAAAGAAACAGCTTCACAAGCTCAGGCATAATACGGGGCCGTCATAGGACTGCAGTGCTTCGGAGGCTATATGTATATATACTAAATAAATCATCTTGCCCGCTCATAGCAAACAGCCATTTTGTGCTAGCAACATTGCA
>JANZLP010000020.1:20496248-20512685 GCA_026930925.1 Chelictinia riocourii
AAGGAGCTGTGCCGCAGGGAATATGCAGATAATAGAAATGAGTACATTGTTTCCTTATTTATGAAGATACCTAGACTTTCACACTCCTGAAACTGAATTTATAGCAGATCATCCTTGTGTCAGAGTTATTTACCAAGGCAGCAAATTCCCCGTTTGAGGCACAGGTTTTTTTCCTCACCAACCTCATAGGAGGCATTTTCACACTATCAGGAAATTAAAGACCCCTTCATGGACTGTCCTAGTCTCCCCCAGAAAAAAATCTATTTGCAAGTGTTTATATTTGTCATATTTCATTCTTAATGAAACCAAATGCCAGCAGTCTATGGAGAGAAAAAGCATTGCCACATTTTGAATGGCTTTAAAAATGAGACATTTTCATCATGTATCCATGCACTTGTGATTCCTACAATAACTTTGATCTACAAGGTAAAATTTCAAGAGAATTTTATGCTTTAATACTTTAATTTACAAACCTGTATGTTACAAGTCTTAGTGCTAAACTGTCATTATCTAGGTTGGGGTTTTTTTGTAGTTTTTATAAGCAAGAACTTATGAGATGGTTACCATATAGATAATACAGATCTCTGGTTTTCATATGGATTTAAAATTGAAAAAGGGTTGGTTTTTTTCTTTTCATGTCCTTAAGTTATAAACATAGGTACTTGATTGGATTTCATAATTTTTCAGATGGACCTGTCCCTCCAGCCAGAAAAGATACCAAGTTCCTAAATGTAGATTTGAAAATATAATAGATTTTCCTTTTCTGTTTAAGAACCCCAGTATGACTTTGGAACTTTCTTTGTTGTTGGTATGTTTCCATTTTCTGGGTTTGGAGATTAGTGCTTCAGTTTTTAAGTTTGCCTATCCAAATGTTTATGAATACAAGACTTTTGACAGGTTGATAAATATTCTACTCCAATAGGAATGGTGGATATTTCTATTTTCACCAGAATCTTGTTACATTTTGTTTAAATATCTATATATGTCAAATAAAAAAGTATTCTAGACAGTGCCTTAAAACTGCAGATAGTAATGCATAGTAATGTATTTGAGTTATAAAAGCCTCAACTGCAAAAATTTTTTTTATGGAAGCGTGAAAATTCAGTATTTCTTTTTCTCTTTCACCAAGCTATTAAATTATTTCACCTGATACTGGGATTTTTTTGCATTTACAAATGAAAAGGCAAATGAGTAACATGATCAAAATTAAATTAAAAAATCAAAGCATGACCATTTTTACCAGGAGAGTTCATCAAGCATGGACATGGATCTTTACAAAGCTCTCCCTTTTCATTGCTGTGGGATTTTCCAACAGTGAAAAGGAAGATGAGGAGGGCCAGCAAGGGAAGGTATTCTGCAGTGGGGATCTGCTGCACTGTCTAGATATTGCCCAGCAACTGGTTTTGAGCTAGATTGGGTTTTTCTAGGCTGTGCTTCTTGTTAGGAGCAATAGGAAGGACTGCATAAAGGCAGCAGGAGCTGCCTTTAAGGAAGAGAGAAGCAGCTGTTGTTTTCCTCAGTCCACAATGGCCATAACTACTTTGATAAAATACTGCACCTTGGCGTGGGGCGGGGAGCCTGCCCTCTGAGAAGGAGAAAGACCAGCAAGTCCCTCCAAGCCTGGCAAGGCTGCACCAGGTCACCGGGACATGCTTCAGACAACGCTGTCAGAGCAACAGTTTGCCGAGTGCTCCAGAATGGCATCCCTACATGCAGTTCTGGACTGTGTGGCTGAATGAGCTGGTTACTACAGTTTTCTGGTAGTTTAAAAATCTCTAACAATTGGGGGCATCTTAGAGTTTAAACTGGTTGTATGAATAGTTTGCTGCTTGATTTTTAAAATTAAATGGTTCTTGAATAATGGAGAGTCTTGTTTGACACCGAGAAGAGAGTTGAGGCTCTTCTACCATTTTTGTACCTTCCATCCATGTTTTTGAAAACTACTAAGACACCAAGATACTTGAGAGTATCTATGCCTGAGTGACTTTACATCTGGTAAGAATTTAGATATGAAGTCATCTTCAGAACACTTGCAATTAATAAATCAGACTATATTAACCTGAGCTCTATACATACCATGATATACCAACATTGTTTATGGTAATTCATAACAAATCTATGGTTACGAGGGCATCTGCTAGTAAACAGCCTTCTTTCCATGAAATACATTATTTATCCTCATAAATTACTCAGAAAAGGCTGTTATATTTCTTGATTCTCACGTGCTGAAAAAGTGAGCAGTGGCGTATTTAACAGAGGAAGCTCCACTTGCATTTTCTGTGCATCCAGTTCTCTGCAGCCTTGGGCAATGTCTGGTATTTCGAACTGTATTTTCTGTAACACCTATTTCAATAAGGCTGATAAATGGCAGGTTTTCATGACTCAAGTTTTAGTATTATGAATGTTCTTTGTCTTGTCTAATTCAGGTTGAATATGAAGGCTTAAAGCATGAGATTAAACGATTTGAGGAGGAGACAGTGTTGCTTAATAGTCAGCTAGAAGATGCCATCCGGCTGAAGGAGATTGCTGAGCATCAGCTGGAGGAAGCCCTGGAAACTTTAAAAAATGAAAGGGAGCAAAAGAACAATCTGAGGAAGGAACTCTCACAGTATATCAACCTCAATGATAGTATGTATAATAACCATCTTAATATATCAGTAGATGGATTGAAGTTTGCAGAGGATGGGGGTGAGCCCAACAATGATGACAAAATGAATGGACATATCCATGGGCCTCTTGTGAAACTCAATGGTGACTACCGAACTCCCGCTGGTAGGAAAGGAGAATCTCTGCACCCCGTCTCTGACCTCTTCAGTGAGCTCAACATATCGGAAATACAGAAACTGAAGCAGCAACTCATGCAGGTAAGAGCTGAATTTAATGTTCTGAAGTGTTTAGACACACATCCTATGGACCCTACTGCCAGCTTTTGGAATGATTTTCCCCCAGTAAAATTCTTGAACACCTACATCCTGTGCTCAGGCTCCTGCTTTGGTGTTTCTTCATATCCAGGTTTTGCTAGAAATATCCCTAGTAAACAGAGTATATGTCTGCAAAAAGTCAGTGTGATCTGAGCAGGTGTTTAGTGCGGAAGAGAAAAGGACCTAGTTGCTGTGGTTGCAGATGGTTAGATTCTTTTTTTTTTCCTGCTTTGATAATGGGAAATGTCCCTGAAATTGCAAGTGGAATAAAGTACTCTTCAGTATGACCAAAGCTATCTGAAAAAAACCCCACTAAAATACAGACAGACTTGATTATGCTCCCTTGCAAGTCAGAGGGAGGTTTTGCCATTAAATTCAGTTTGAACAAGATTTGGCATACCATCAAGAGAGAACAAAAGGAGAGGAGCGCTCCTCTTTGGAACTGTGCACTTGAAGAGCATGTGGCATGTGAGATGTCACAGAGTGCCCTTGTCCATGCTGGTAGTCCCGGCGGATGCGCAGGCTGCAGGGGGTGCCTTGGGGACCATACAGTGAGCGTTTGTTCTCTCTTCATCCAAGCCCAGCCCAGGCTTAACCAGAATAGGAGCCTGGGATGCAAGCCAGATAAAAACTCAAGCTGCCAGCCCTGATGCTGACATCATCTTAGAAGGGGTACAGTGCCACACAGAGGAAGGGTCCTGCTGCCCAAGCTGCTGAGCATCTTCTCTGCCGCAAGAGCTTGAAAGCTTTTGGCACCATCAAGGAAACATCCAGAGTTTTCTAGCTGCGAGCTTCCAGAAAGTGCCTCTTCCAAAAGAGAGTAAACCTAAATCCTTTACTGTTTAAAATGTAAAAGGTGATTTGGAAGTAAAGTAGAGCAAACCCAATTTTCAGTGCTTGCTAGAGAACTGCTAGAGAATTCCTATATGGTCTATCCTACATTTGTTGAAGAGTTAATTGTTTTATTTACTTCATTGCCAAACTCACCATGGGAAGTTTTGATCTGAGCTGTGATGTGGCAAACACTGATGACATCTAATGCTTTACACAAATAACTTTGATGCAATACATACATAATTTAAGTGAGAAAGCTAAAATTCAGAATTTTACTTATGTGAAAAATTCTGTCAAACATTTCCAGTATTAAAATGAAAATAGTGTGTGTATTTTGTGTATATATGCATATGTAATACACATGCGTATGTATGTATACATTTGTGGATATAATAGATGCACATATATATTATATGCAACTTTTGATTTCATTCAGAAATACAATGGTAAAAATTTAAAAAAAAACATGTTCAGAAGAAATGCTTTGAAATGTTCACATTTAAAATACAGCATAAGCATTTTCAATGAAGTTTATGCAATATAAATTTGAGTGAAAGCAGCTTGGAAATGAAAAAAAAAGGGTGGTTTGGGTACATTTTGTCTTGATTTTATTAAATTAAATATTGAGCTTGATGAATCGGCAAACTTCTACTTGAAAGATACTGCAACTGTATTTGTATTTGTCATCTCTGACTTAAAAACTTATTTATTTTACACCTCTTAAAGAGGCAGCCTTCTGGCAGTCACTAGCTACAAACTTAGGACTCTAGAAGGACCCTAAAAAATAAACATAACAATTTTTTCGGTCACAACGTTTTTCAATGCTGGGCTCCAGCAACCTCACACCAGCAGACACCAGCATTGCTTGGCATTCTAATCCTGTTAAAAGGTTTGCAGTTTAAAAAGAAAGACTAGATCTAGCTGGAAACCTGATTTCTTTAGATACTGAAAAGGCTTACTGCAAAATGCTGATGTGTGCTTTTTATAAAGTGATCATCTCTCTGTTGAGTTGCATAAGGTCACCTTGGGTCACACAAATTAAATGTGAAAAATTCCTCCAAAAACCTTCCTCATAGTAGATGGGAGATTTAATCAGGTTCAAACTGACAAAAGGTAATTCTTCAGCAAAATTGGATTTTTTTTCTCCTCTACAGTGTCTTTGTCATGTGGTGTTCATTCATCCATATCTCAATATATGGTATGTGTTCCTGTTGCTCTCTATGAAGAGGTGGTACTATGACAGAGTTGCTGAAGGAACTGACCCTCTCTTGGGAACTATTTTTCTGTGTATAGGACAGCAAGCTCCTTTCTTGAGAGAAGCAAACTTCAGATCTGGCATTTTGTATGTGTGTGGCAAATTTTTTCACTACTCACTCTCAAAAAGAAGCCTTCACTAAAACAGTTAGTATGACAGATATAATTCCTTCTGCAGCTTTAGGGTGCTGCTGCTCCATGATCTATGTTGGTCCCTAGGAGAGATTTAATTGTAACTGTTCCCTTTCCATCTTTTCAATCCAAATCCACTAGGTAAGAAACGTCTTGCTGAAAATTCTCATATTCCAAGATTTTCTTGGAAAAGCTCAAGGCTTTCTGCTCTTCTTTCATGTTTGTTTTCCAATGGAAAGAATTGCCTCTCATCTTTAAAGCCTAGGACCCCTCCCTTCCATGGTGATGCTTTCCTTATTCCTGAGGCCAACATCATATTTGGAAAACTTAGATTAAGTTCTCTTAAAAAAAGAAGAAAAAATAAATCACATAGCCCAGTTTCTGACACTCTTCCCCAGCTGCCTGGTATTCTGATAAATATGATACAGCTGAGATTCAGGGGGTCTGAGCTGAATTTTCCTGTTAATTTGTTCCAGTCTCCACTAGGAACTGTTCACTGACATTCTGATGTTAATGAAAAAAAGGGGAGGTGGGATAAATAGTAATGGTAAAATTGGTTACCATAATTGCAAACTATAGATCACATTGGGAAGGAAATCTCCTCAAACTGAAATCTTTGAAGGGAAGGATGCATTGCAAAATAGGTACAGCTACTTGTGAATTGCTTTTTTTTTTTGTTTTAAGATGATAAAGATCCTTACTGCAGCTACTAATTTCAGTGTCACACACACTCAGCCACCCCCCCACTCCCCAGCTGGACTGAAAAATAACTGCAATTCCCAAAACTTTGCTGTGGGTAGAAATAAGAGTATAGCATTGTCTAGAACAAGAAATATAATTATCATACTTGGAAACAGCAGAGTCATTAATATGCAGAAAGTTTGCTCAGGGCTGAGTCAGAGCTTTGGGGTATTTTTCATGTGAATATTTCAGACTTTGCTTAGACTTACCTTCACTCCTGAGAACCAGTATGAAGCCTGTGCACAATTAATACTGTACTTGGAAAGCAAAATGGAATTTCAGTGGATCACACACTAGTAATGGAGTCAGTGTACAATCTCCAACTTTACTTACAGTTTGTTCTAAGAGATTATATTAAATGTGAATGCTGATAGCTAGAGTGTCTGTGGTTTTGCTGTATATTAAACTAGCTGGTAAGCCTATCTGCAAAAGAAAAGGAAAGAGGGAATTAGCTGCCAACATTTTACACCGGGAAAAGTAGTTTTAAAAAAAATTACTAAAATGCCTGCTAGTTTTTGCGTTGTCAGGCATGCAGAAATAAACCTATTATTCCTATTGTGCACTATCCATCCTTAATAATTTTTTAAAAGGTTGTGAATCATTCTTTTGTGATTAATAATATTGACTGTTTCATTGTAACTTTTGATTTGTTAATGTCTGCCTGTTGTCTGTTGTCTTATGCTTTAATTGTAACAGCTTTAGTGTAAAGATTACTTTGAACTGTGCAAGACTGGCTTATAGATAGGGCTTCTATATGCAGCTTTAAAAATACTAACAGTTCTAATCATTTTAAGGAAAGGAAGGCTCCTGAAGTCTGGCCCTTGCCACCCTAGTCAAATATTTTGATCTGGGATATACCATGTTGCCAAACAGGCTTTGTCTCTTGGAAGCTCTTCTTTCTATCTTACTGAAATAATTACAGAAAAAAAATAACCTAAGTTAAATTAAACTCAAAAGCCCATGCTATATTTATTTATGAATATCCTTTTTTTTACTTCTCAAATAGATCAATTAATATTTTTTTAAAAAATCATAATACCAAGTTTATTACAGCATACATATTGAAGAAGAATATTCAGGTAGAAATTCAGTACATTTTTTCCATTCTTCAAATTCCAGAATATAACTATCATTAGATGATTAATTACAAACTCCTAATTTTTCTGTTTGTACATACATATGCGCAAGTGCGTGCACAGCACACACACATACATGCACAGAAGGAAAGCTGAAGTACCAGATCAGGATAAGTTCATTTTTCCTTTGTTACACTGGAATTATTAAATCATTGCAGAACTAAAAGCCTGTGTTAATTTGAAGGCGTAAGGAGTCAGCTAAGGCAGTTGATTTAATACTTGTCAGTACAATTGTTCTTCTTTTGACAGCACAGGTTTTATTCATTTAATATTTTTACTATATTAAGGTCATAATACCTTACTTGGTTGGCATATGTATAAAAGATTTTCAGGAACTATAACTTAGTTTTTGTTTCTGCTATTTCTATTGAATATTACACCTTCTGAGTCTTTTTTTGTCCCGTATGTACCTGAGTGTGAGTAGTGTGATTTCTCCTAATTCTCAAATCCCTCTTCTCAACATGTATCTGATATACTACAAACCATTGAATTCCTTTATGATTTCAAAATCTGAATTATTTTTTTTTCTCCACATACATAAATACCAGGGAAATTTTATTAAGTAAGATAAATAATATATAAATATTATATATATAAAATAATAAATAAATATTTCTTCATAGTAGATGGAGTTCTGTGACAAAAACATAGCTTCGAAGTCTAGAAAATCCTGGGCTTTGTGTAGGGAAGGATTTGCTAATAACACTTATTTTCTCCTCAATTTATTTCTTCATTTCACGCAATAGGAAAAGAACAATAATCGTGAATGCAGTAGATACAAAATTAGATTAGAAAAGCAAAGTTAGTGATTCACTCTCAGACCTAGCTCACAGCATTAATGCCTTGAAAAGATGTCCTCCTTACTAAGTTGTTTACATGTGCAAAATAGTACAATTACAAACAATCCCTGAAGTCCATTTATTTTCTTTAGATTAATTTCTTTTTGTAGCAACTGAGGATGCTTGCAGGTCCTCAGATGTAGTTCCTCCTGGATTGGGAATGCCTTCCTGGAATCTACGTACTTGTGGCTTCAATACGAAAAGCATTGCTGCAAATAAATTCTCTCCCTTTGTACCCATAGTTAATACACATTTCAGTATTTGTTATTAAGCATCTGAGTATATGAATTAGTGAAATGAATGGGGCACTTAATACAAGCTTTATTCAGGACTTACCACCCATTTGCAGAGACATTTCTCCATCACTTTTCTTCAGAACCATAACTAATGTTAAGTAATTTAGCAAAAAAAGCCAAAACCCCAAACCAGCACTTAGATTCTTAGGAAGAGGATACTGGTCCCTGAAAGATGCAGAAAGATTGTGTTGTTAAGTGCTAATCTAAGTCTGAGATCATATCATTTCTGTCAAGAGGTCCATAATACTGGAGAAGGAGTATTGATCATTAGCTATATATTGTATTGGTCCTTCTCTATTTTTCCTCTTAAATCAGACCATTAGAATAGAGGAATTACACAGATTATTTTACAACAAAGAATCAGCAGTTTGACACTGAAGGTACATTGCATTTAACCTTGTGGTGTTAAACTTTGAGAGGTGCAGCTTGAACCAGTTCAGGAAGTTAAAGAAGCTTTCCAATTTAGTCAAATTAAAAACTGTTAATGCTCAAAATCTTTTCATGTGGGCAAAGAGGAAACACACCATATAAAACCAAGTTTATAGTTAGTATAATAGAAATCTTAAAATTCTAATCTAAGACTTGTAATTAGTCCAGTTCCAATTATTTTGGAAAGAAAAAGAATAATTGTATGCAGAAAAAATATTTGATAATAATAGTAGTTCAGTAAGAATTGTTACACATATACTTCCTAGTTTGTACCCCTTTTCCTGGTTGTGTGCTCAGCCTTCCATGACCCTTCTGGGTCGTAAGATCGATGGCTTCATTCTGGTGTTGATGGTGATCAGTTACAGCAAATCATCAGCATCTGGGGTCTGCATGGTGAAGAATCTAAAGGTGATACTTTCTTCTACCTCTTCCTTGCTTCTTCCTCCTTCTTTCTTACATGCCTTAGATTCATCAGGGTCCATTCTTATCTGTTTTCTAACATGCTTTTCAAACTTTGCTTTCTTCATTGGTCTGCAGCTCCATGTTACATCCAAATTTTATATATATGGTGCCTTTTGTGGATATTAGATGGTGGTGAAAAACCTCCTTTTTTTAAAAAAAAAAAAGAGTCACTGCTATTTAATAACTGCTTTCCTGTGATCCCTCTGTTACTTGGTCCCGAACTTTTACTGTCAGACTCTTTTTATACAGAAACCCCTATGTTTCCATCAGTGCTGTTGATGACAGATTTTTTGTAAGAACTAAACTTTTCAGGTAATTCCCTGAGTTAGATGCAATTTCTAGGGTGACATCCCTCAAATGAAGCTCACAAAGGCAGGAAGCCTCCTGAAGGTACCGGGTGAGGAGGGATGGGTGAAGTGTGAAGATGGGATAGAGTCAGCAGGCTTTTTCTTGCTTCTCTCTGCTCTATGTCCTAAGAGGTAGCATGAATGAACTGCAGCATTAAACAAGAAGTACCACTGGAATGTATTCCTCTTGGAAATCTCAGAAGGGGCTATCAGGAATCCCTAAAACTGTAGCTATTTGCTGCGTGAACAGATCCTGGTATTTAGAGAAGGTCCTGTGACTTAAATTACATTTACCCCGAGGCACACGCATATAAACCCGTGCAGAAGTAATCGTAACCAGGGAACCGTGGGCATTAGAAACTATTTGGAGAGTGGGAAAGAGATCATACTGACTGTTATTAAAGAGTTATAAGTGAGATGAGAGCGATGCTCTTTCTCTGTACCCGGGAACTGTCCCGCCAGTGTTGGGTATGCCTGGAGCACTCAGACACTGTAATGACAGGCATCGTTAGAAACCCCAAATAATAAGCAATTCCAGTCTCTCTAACCTTATGCCGTTCAAAATGTATTCAGCACAAAGGTTTTCAAGTGCCTACATCAGAGTAAAAAGGCTAACTGCTTTTGAATACATTAAGCACAACTTCCTACGTTATTAACAGCTCAGATAGTTTTATCAAATCTACATAAATTGTAGCCAATTAAGCTGACAGTATGATCTGAAATATCACGGCTCTGATGTGATAATCAAATGAATTTTCTTCTAAATTTAGTGCCTCATCATTTTGTTTCATAGTTTTTATTCGCTGCATTTGATAAAAGCCTACCTAATTATGCTTTCACAGCCTTGCGCTCAAGAACCAGATGAATTACTGCGTCACCGTACCTTGTCATCTCTCGCAGAGACGGCTCGATGCTGCCTGAGCCTTCTGACCCCGTCACGAGTGTCCCGAGCCCTGCTCTCCACTTAGGATTACGCCTGCTTCGGCCTCCAAATTGGTCCTTGTGTGCCTTGTTCTGAAAAATGTAGCTTTTTTTAGTGCCAAGGCTACCTCTATTTCACTCTTGTTTGCAAATTCCTTCTGAGAATAACTAACAGAATGTAATGGTAGAGCTCGCTGTGCATTGGTAGGACATCGTATTTAGGTAGAGCTCACCATTACAGTGATCCCAACATCTGCTGCCCAGTCGGCAACACTACCGAGGAAATATGCTACGGATGTTGTGGTTTTTGCTGTCCCTAGCTGCTGCCATTTTAAACTCCTAATTCCCCTTTGACTTGCAGCAGCCGTCTCAAGTAATACACTGTGTTTCCATGCACTAAGAGAACAAAGTACACGGCATAAATAAGCATTTTCTATGGGAATATGTATTGGGTTTACTCTCAGGGTTGGTCACGCTTGATTTTTCACATTTGATTTGCTGCAGGTTGTAGCTAGCTGAAAAGAAACTCAGCTGAACTAACCTTTACTTGAACTCGGGAACAAGTATAAACTCTGGTTTTCTCTCCCTCCATTTAGTGGTTATATCAGTACGGCTGTACTCGTTTCTGACCACAAAAGGCTGAGCTCCATGTACAGACATGGATTCAAGAAAAGCAGAATAAAGCCCTCAGACTTGTTGTTCGGAACTTACTCCCTCACTTTGGTAAAGTTGCCGTAATACTGCTTTTAATTTAATAATTCAGTTACTCAACTGACACAAAAATATATCAAGTCCTTCAGCTTTTAGCTCTCCTGGGTCTTTGTTCCTGGTTGTTGCCTTGGAGCGAACCTCATCTTAAAATTGCTGTTACTCCTGCACGGCCTTACGGGGCTTTTCACGGTACAGCAATGTAATCTCGGGGCAAACAATAGCTGTGGCCGTGAATGCACTTAGGGAAGAAGAGGGCGATGGCCGTACTTGCCCTGCTTCCGATGAGCCACGGGAGAAGCCGGCTAACCGGCCACGTCCGCGGCACTGTTAGTGCATTTTAACAGCGGTGGTAGCAGCGGTACTGCTGCGCACAAGGAGAGAGCAGGGCTGGCGCAATTGCTTTTACTGAGGAAACATCAAAGAACAAAAAACTTCCCCCAAAGCCAAACCGCTCCTGTTCTTACAGAAGGATGATGACAATAACGAGATGGTGTTATTTCAAAGCTTTGAAAGGTGCTGCCTTTATATATAAGATGAAACCAACACAAAGTGTGTACTGAAATGGAAGAAAATACAAATCCGAAGACCTGAAACTGAATATTTGAGCTGAAATAGGCAGAATGCAAGGAAAAGCAAACCTCTAGTTGGTTCTGTGTTTGCTAATCATGCTGTTCTTGGGTGCAGTATCCTTCCCAAAGATTGGCAAAGAACAGGATAGAGTATGTCCTCTGCTGCAATTGTCAGGATCTCAGACCTTAATGGAGCATTTAAGTAAGGATCCCTGACCTTTTGCTTTTGAATTTCTCAATTTTCTTGGTTTTGTGGGTTTGTCAGAAAATAGTCCAATTGACCTGTCTCTTCAGGGTCTGAATGGAAGCATTTATTTTGGGGAAAAAAAAAAAAAAGTAATCTTTCTCCCTTTTAGTTCTCAAGACAAGAAGAGCCCTCTCTGTGACGACAAGAGGCATATTTTCAGTTTTTCAGTCCATTTTGCTGAAAGCAAAGTGAATTCAGATGGGTATATCTCACATGTACCCTTTTTTTTGAGTTTAAGCCCTTCCTTCAAAAAGTACCAAATTAGGCAATGATGTAGTATCGCAGTCCTTTCCACTCTTTATATATACTTAATTTTATTCTTAACTCTGGCATGGAATAGATTGGCTATTATATGGTGGAACAATTACTTCTGGGGCAAACCTTATTTAAGGAGCAGCTAAGTGTTGTCTGCCAAGTTACTGAGGTTTAACACATTAGTAGACAACACCTGAGTCACTGTGGAGTGTGTGCACGCTTCAAAGTCCTTAGCGAACGAGTAGAAACCTCAGCGAGGATGTTCATGTTCTGCTTCGCACGTGTAGAGAATTAGAGGTTGAACCTGGGCAACCACCACAGCTCAGCTGACAAGCAGTAGCTTGCTGGATTGTGGGGTGACTTGGTCCTATGTCCAAGTGTGAAGTTATTTGCAGCTTGGTTGAAATTAAAGAAATACGTTTCCCCAAGGCAGGGTGAGAAATAGAGCAATTAGCTTCAACCTCTTCAAAGCCTTACTTTAGTAGACATCATGGAGGTGGCTGGAGACTGGCTCCCAGAGACACTTGTGCTGACCTGAGGCTAAAGGCCTCAATTTTGAGCTGAAGATTGACCATCCTGCAGCAAAGTCAAGTCCTTGGAACCCCACCTGCAGCGAGAGATTTGGCATCTAACCATTTCCCTCAGGGCAAGCCCTTGGCATGAAAATCAGGTGCAGTGCCATTAGAGTGCCTTGAGCCCATGGAGCGTTCCTTCACGTCCTCCACCAGAGTCCGGGATTTTATTAACAGCACAGGGATCGGGTACCTTTTGGGCGGAATGATGCAGGCAGCTGTTCCTGCTGGCCACGGAGGATGGCAGAACAACTCATTGCACCGCTGTCCACTCATCCGCCTCAGAGAGGCACCGCAAGCTCCCTGTCTCCCGAAGCCTCTCTCTACCACGGAGGTGATCCTCTTGCATGATGTCCCAAGGGATACAACTGCTTGGACTCTACCTCCTGTTGAACACCTACTGGTTGCCTTCAGCAGGACAGTGGGGGAGCTGAGGTGCCCCAGGGCCTGGGCGAGTGGAGAACGGATGGCCCAGAGCCTGTGGCATCACCTTCTGCCTTGACTGCTGCATCCCAAGGGCTGGATGAAGGCCGGCATTGTCTTCCCCTGCCAGGGTGCACCAGCATTGCTCAGGGACAAGTCCTGGTCCCTCCCAAGAGGAAACTGGCTGTAAGGAGACACACGAGGTTACAGAGGGAAGAAGGGGGGTGGAGACCCATGTCTCACCCATAGTCCCCTGTATCTCTGATCACACAGGTCCGTTCAGAAAGTCCTGCTCTTCTGCCATCTCAAGAAGACGGTGCGGCATACGCTGTTAAGAAACCTTGAGCCACTTCTGCGAGCAGCATCGTGAAGCTTGTGCAAAGAGCTGTTTGGACACAGCGGATTGATAGAAAAAAATTGAAAACAATCAGATTGTCTTCTCTGGGGCTTCAGCAATGTCCTGAGTAGAGCCAGGAGCCATTTCCCCTCCCACTGGATTTATGGTGTGAAGCGTCTCCTCCAGATTTGCACCTAAGTACTTTTTTAAAACCAGGAAGAACAATTTGAAAACATGGAAAAGCAGGAGCATGCTAGTGGCCCCTCCCTTCTGCCTTGGCTCAGCAATTATCGCACATACCCAGCCAGGATGCGTGAATAAAGCAAGTCAATTCCTTCTTCTCCTCAAAAGGATTAAACCCCACTTTTCTTGCCTACCTGGAGACTGCAGACTACCTTGGTGGGGGGCGGGGGGGGGGACACCCTTTCTAGACTTTGAGCTAAAGGTAGGCTGCTGTGCAGAAATGAATTAAAATTAATCTGTAGACAAGAGAGCCTGACGGCAGCTTAGGGATGCGGAGCTCAGCTGGCAGCAGGAAAACCTGCCCGCGTGTGCCTTACCCTGCGGATTGCTGTGTACCTTGCCGAAAGGCTACTGTGCTGTAGTTGGACCACGGCTTTGAGGATCGCGGTTCTTGGAATTAAGCACCTACGTCCCATTTGCAGCTTAAGCATTTAAATGGCTGGGGCTCTGCCCCCCAGAGCTAAGGAGCACAAGCCCATTGCCACTCAGTGGGGACTATGCTCCTAAATCGCTCCGGTGCTTCTTAGAATCCCACTCCGAATCTGAATATGCAAATTGCATATTGTTTATTGTTAAGAGGGAACGGGCCCCTGTGTCTCCCTGCGGTCAGACCCAGGACTCGTACCGAGGCGGCTGGGCGAGGGCTCCAGCGGAACTGCTGCATGTACATTCTGCAAAGAGCCCTTCTGCAGAGCTGGGCAAGAGACAGTTTTTCCACAGAAACTGTCGATCGTGTCGGTGCAAATTCAAAACCAAAAAATAATTGGCCTTGGATGCATGTTTTTTAACAGCAGGTGATGGCTCTCACCTTTTGCTTCTGTTTCTCTGTGGAAAACACAGGGGTTTTTTTCTTTTCAGTTTGTTTAGTCAAAAAACAATTTTGTGTTGTAAAGCAAGGTGTCCTGGGAAAGTTTAGTTCTCCCATATATCTTCTACTCAGTCCTAATGCTTCATTTCTAAATGCTTGCCTGTCACAGATGGCAAAATCAGCCATTAACAGTACAGTCAACATGCTGTAATGCCTTCATTCATGTTTGGAAGAAATCTATTTATTCCATGGGAAAAAACGGGCTTGCATTTGAAGCTCTAATAAATGACAAAACCCTATAAACACAAATATATATATATATAGATAGGTTACTGATGTGAAAGAACCTCATGTGTGCCGTAGCTGTATGTATCAAATATTAAACGACTTGACAGTCAGCTTTCCAAAGAAGAGACAATTACCACACTACCTGCAGTAGCTTTGAAGAAGGAAGATAATGTGAGGAATTAAGCATATCCTGCATGGACCAGATGTCAGAATACACAGTTTTCTAATACAGTCAGTTACGTGTCAAGTTAAATTAGCAGCCGGCGTATGATGTCTTGCCTTCATGCTTACCCATCTCTGAAGAGATCCTCTGGGTTGTGTACAAGACGGCTGTCAAATTTCCCGAGCTGATTAAGACCTCTCGCTTTTCCACGGCAAGGAGGCCATGAAATCCAGGACAAGAGTGTTAAATATTCAGAAAAGGCTGCAGAGAATGTGCGTTAGGGAAAGGCTATGCTGGGTTTTGACAGTTAGCAATCACTTTCTTACCACCCTTCCTTTTCCACTCGTTTGCTGTATTTTTTCTGTGTATTTTCCTTCATATGAAGTGCTAAGTGTTTCAGAAAAAGTATTTGCAAAGGGCACAGAGACCTCTCGGTCTCGATTTGAATATTTTGAAAATAAAACCATAGCCAACTTCTATCTCTTCTGTAACTGTATTTGCAGGGATGTGACCGTTGTCTCAGGCCCTCTTTTTATTGCACATGCCAGAGTTATATTGAAAGAAAACAGGTGGGTGAATAGTACCGCGATTAATCATGGTTCAATCGTGCTATGATATTATCTGTAGGCATATCAGATGTACACTCTATTTATATGGAACAACACTCACTCACACATTATGAATTCTGTTGAGAAGTCATATGACCAGCAGAAAATAGCATATTTAGAAACTGTAACTAGCGCAGAAAGTCTAATGTGGGCTATTTGCGGTACAGCCTGGGTAAGGTGGCAGAAGAGGCAGGATTCATGATGAATAAATTGGATATCGCTGCCCAAATAGAGACAGCTGAGATTTCTATTTCCTTGCTTGGAGAGGAGCTCCTTCTCGGTGTCTCCAGGATCACAGAGCTCGCTGCTAATGCATTACAAGCAAAGAAATCAATCTGAGAGCGCTGAGGGATGGGTGTTGCTTCTTGGCTTGCCCCCACCCCATCACCCCCACACCCCCCATCTCATCCTGCCGTACCGCAGTGGCAGGGCACGCGGCTCCACGTCAGCCCCATTTTTGAGGAGGAATCCGCTCCCGTGCCATCACCCCTCGGCAAGGACCGCTGCCCATCCCATCGGCTGACTGCCATCCCTGGGCGCGTCTTCCCTTCCAGTTGAAGAGCAGCATGGAGCAGTGCTGTCTGCCTTGCAGAGCTTCAATCCACCCCTGAAAAATCAGCGAAACCCCTGAAAAAAATCCAGAAAGAACTGAAATGACGGCAGAGCTCCGTCCCTTTGCTGCGACTTTCAGACAACCCCGAGCTCCTGGCGAAGCCCTCGCTAGGGTGTAGCTCGAGGCAGCTTCTGAAGCAAAGCAGGAGGGTTCTCTTTGTGACTTTAATTGCAGTTTAGTTTTGAAGTGGTGAGCGTAGCGGGCCAGCGGAATTTGCAGGATGGTCCCCTCTCCCCGGCTGGCAGGAGGAGGGAGAGGGCACTGTGCCGGGCAAAGACTTCTTGGCTT
>JANZLP010000020.1:20687552-20697843 GCA_026930925.1 Chelictinia riocourii
AAAAGTCTCAGTTGCAATTGTGGATCTGGAGAGTCGTCTTACTACACCCCAATGTATAAAAAAATTGTTTCCCATGCTCAAGCCGTTGACTGTAAGGGGAGAAGTTGCCTTAAAGGAGTTCCCAGATAAGATGGACTGAGCTGTACTGAAAATAATATGATGGTATGACTGTAATTGTGTAGTACATTCTATTTTCTAAGCTCCTGCAAACTTAATTCTGAGCCAAGTAGGAAGACCTATTCCAGCTAAATGATTAGGGAAATGATGAGAAGCAGCAATTTCTGGGCTGCCTTATTGTTATAGTGGCATTGAGTAGCTAAAGCTGCTTGCATGGTTTCAGTATCTCCCAGATGAAGCCCTGCATTTGGGTATAAACAATTTGAAACAAAGATAGCATTGGGAGTTATTTATTTGGATGTTAGCCGCGTGTTTGCTCTCAGCCATTAAAGTTTATATAGCATAGGATATTTTATTAACCCTAGTGAAACCTATTTCATGTTCTCATAATCAATTGCTTGGTCAGAATTGTTCTCTTCTGAGTCAGAATGTATCATTCTGTGTGTATTTTGTAGGAAAAGTATGTACCACCAATATTAAAGGAGATCAGAAGATGGAGAAGTTGTTTCTAGATTTAACCACCCTAACTGTTTTACTCCATTCTCCACAGACAAGCCCTCCTATAGCATCCAAAACTTTAAATTGTAAAGTATGACTGCAGAGGAACAAACTCAAAGTAGTAACTGATGTGGCTTAAGTATCATGATGAAAGCAGTCAAATTAAAACTATCATTCTGACAAGGTATAGGGTGTTCCCACTTCAGCTGTTAAATTCTTTGTAAAAAAAAAAAAAGGCATTACATTTGTTAGCATAAAGCTGTGTGTGTAAGGAATAAACTATAACTGAGCCTTCATTCATAATACATGGATGTATGTGAATGGCTCTGCTGAATTATTTAAGCTTTGTGATTCTTGTGTTCAAGAAATGCTTGTTTCTCGCTTTAAAAGTGATCAGTCTTCTGTGCAATTTAAAGCAGACCAGAAGTTATTTTTTGTGTTTTTATCTGCGTTCAACCAGAACAATGGCTTAATTTTATCATGAATATGTTTTGAACATACTAATATATTTTTCAAAATGACTTAATATTTTTCCCCTATCATGGAAAATAGTGTATCATGATATCTGCATGTCTGCACCGTTCTTCCAAACCCTCTAAAAGTTGTTTTCTGGTATCAGGTACTCCTGCTTGGTTGAAGATCTGCTGTAAAATCTATAGCATCCACTACTCTCAGATCCCTTTACACTGAGTAGTTTTGTTTATTCCAAAATGTATTTAATTTTAATGTGCAAAATAGATACTGAGAATACAAAACATTATCTTCTATTTGGAGTAGAATATTAAACCACTTTAAATGCTTGTGACATGTAGTGGCACGTTTTTATGCAAAACCATCTCAAAGTGCTCTATAAATCTCCTCAAAGACTCTAAATTCCTTTCATAGAAAAGAGGATTTTTATTCTTCATATTTTTAAATTATGGATGTAGCCAAGGCACTGATTAAATGTAGAATAAATACACTAACACCTGAGTAAATTTTAGATGAGGTTATAGAATTATGCTCTAAAGCATTGCAAGTGGAGACAGGAGGGAAAAAAATTATATGTATATGTAAAAATAAGTGGGAAAGATGTAGAAACACTTGACAGGTTCTTTGGGTTTTGTTGGTTTGTTGGGGTTTTTTTAAACCTACATCACCACATAGCTAGTATAAAAACTGGTCAGCTTTTCATTTCAAGACAAGGTTAAATAAAATGAACAGGGGGTAGTGGTTCTTTATACTGAAGGAAAGGCTTTCAGGAAAGAAATAAACATTCATGTAGAAATAATTCTAAGCAATAAAAAAGGAGCTTTCTCCATAAATTTATTTAGAGATCTTTAGCTGTTGTAAACTAGAATAGACCTGCTGGAGCTATTATACCTTCAGTGACTTAAATTCATGTAGAATCTGCCTTACATTATGTAAGGACACTTGTGGAAAATCAAGATTTCACCAGTTTGAGCGCTGCTGACGTACTATGTCTCATCTAGAATCACAGTGCTCAGCTGAACTCCAGAGGGGTTTCAGCTGGAGATAATGGATGTAGGGGTGAATGTAAACAGCTGGAAATACATATCCAAAGAAAAAAAAGATTGGAGAAGAGAAATAATTTTGTGACAGAATTGACTATCCTCAAGATAAATCTATTGGTGAAACGGTCATCATTCTTAGCCTGTGGTGTACTGTTATTTGAAATCTGAAATGAAGTATATGGAGTTAGGTTTTTTCTCCAGTCTGTGGCCCTATTTGTATGAGGAATTTACCATAGCTAGTTCTGACCCATGGGACTGTAGTGAAGTATGTTCCTTGCATAGGAGTTTTAATCTGCTGTTTTCCAAATCCTTTTCCTTTAATAGAACATAACATTAACTTAATAATTGTATATGTGTGTATATATTTACACATATGCATATGTAGGTGTGTGTATATGTATATATGTGTAGTTATATATTTGAGACTATTATTCAGATGACCTGTTTTCAAGCACTATTTTACAATCAAAAAATACATTGTGCTGCATTCAAAATTTAAGGTATAGTGACTGTGTTGAGTAAGCTTTTCAGAAGAAATAATCAACAGAAGTAAATCTACTTTTGTGGCATGTTTACTATTTCAGCCTAATTAAAAAAAGAAGACAAAACAAAACCCAAACACGCTCAGTTCAGTAAGACATTCAATCTGCTTCCTTTAAAATCTCATGATTAAATTCCTCCCAGACTCAACTATGATGGCATTTTGCTTTCACCCCTCCCTCTTCCTTACCAGTGAATGTAGAATGTGGTTTTTCTGTACTAAAATCTTCAGGCAGATTTCTTTGAATAAAACATGTTTTCAGCCACTGCATAACACCAACCTACTTCAGTTTATAGGTCATCCTTGTAGATCCATTAACTATTTATGTTGAAAACATTCAGAAAGGGGGAACTGTGTCAAAGTAGTTTTGCATGTATGTGCCCCAGTATTTTTAAGAAAGAAGCCAAATTTGTTGCATATAGGGAACAGTTTGCAATAGAAGTATTGTTTTTTTCTATTAGCATGTTTTCTATTCTGCAGCCCTCAAGGCAGATTAATACATTAATTTTAATAGGAGCTGGATCAGCTGTAATGCTTGACATCAGAATTAACAGACTATACATGTTAATTCCCCTTCATTATGGAAACATTTCTGGGTTTAATTGCAAAAACACTTTTTTAAAAAAATACTAATCTTTGGAAGAGTTGTAAATTTGTTCTGGTTTTGCAATAAAGTGAAGAATATTAAAAAGGTGAAATATAAATGCCATTGTAAGTTGTGCAAATGTAAGTGGTCATTTTTATGGTCAAGAAATATATGAATGTAAAAAATTTTCAGATATTGTATATATTTTCTGTAATATATGTATATTTGGTCTTAAGGTGGGTGGAGAATTGTAAAAAATAAGCACTTTAATTCCTGTTGAGTACTTAAAAAGAAAATAAATTTGTATTCTGTAAAATAAAAGCATCATTAAATAAGTATTGCTGATTGACTTTTTTTTTCCCCCACCTACTGTTTACTTTGCTAATGAAATCTTTAAACTGTGTTTCCAATTGTGTGTGATTGTAAGGACCTATCTGGTTTGGAACACTGGTATCTAATTTGCTGAAGTGCTGGCTACTCACAAGTACTGCAAAGTCGGTGGAAGATATATTCTGAATATATAAAGGGCTGTATATAATGCCATGACATCTTAGGTCGGGAAGATGAAAGACGTGGTCTCTGCAATCCTCCACAGTTGAAATCCAGATTTCTATAGTGGGAATAATAATGTTCTCTCATGTGACCAGGATGTTACGAGAGTGCTTTATGGGCTTCTACATTGTCACCTCCATAGAAAAGTGCAGAGAGAAAGGAACGTGTTCAGTGTAGCTACACATCTTTCTTTACTATTACTCAGGCACTGCTCTGAACAAAGGGACGAAACATAACATTGAGCAGCTGCTCAGCCTAATCTCTTGTGCACTGAATTAAAGTGGTGCTGCAAAGCAAAAATGTTCAGGTAATTAGCTGGATCACGATCCTAGGCAACTTTGATTCTTTAAATTCATTCCCTAGCTAAGCATAGCTTAGTTTATGGAAGTGCCACTTAAACTGCAGCTACACCTTTTGTGAGTGTCCTTTACCAGACAGAACCGTTTGCAGTTGCCTCCAATTTCCATCATGTGTACACAGTAAACCTGTTCTGCCTGTATCTGATTTATTCTTGGTATTCTTCGCAGGTGGGCACAAAGTTGTGGAAAAGACTTCCCCCAAAAGACAGAGAAGAAAAATTTCTGTGTTACTTGTTAGTTCCTGTCTGGAAGGAGTTATGTACAAGAATTTTGTTTATTTTTGTACTTTTTCTTCTCTTTGCAAACACAGTAAACAAATTGGTATTTGAAATAAGCACTGATGAAAGTAATGCTTCCCTCTCCGTTTAGATAATTTTTCCACTAAATTTTGATTATTTTTTTCCCCTTGTGATTAACTCTGTTCCAACACCATTATTTCCTTCATGAAACACAATACGATGCCTTCTACATGGAGACAAAAATAACAGAATTCACCCTAAAATGTGCTTTAATAAGAAAATTCAATTATAAAATTCAAACTACAGGAAATCCATAATTACAGCTCCTACTTCATTCCTTTATATCAGCAGGTTTAATAAGCACTGATACTTCTCCTTGGTAGCAAATTGTCAGCCCATCAAGTAGAGGGCTGGTAAGTAAGTGGTAGGTGTCATCTTCTCTGGCTCTCCTCAAGAGTCTGACTAATACTGCCTCATTACTGGAGAATTGTTCTTGGCATATCCACCTCATCACCAAAGGTATCGGTTACTCTATTTCTCCTTGAAGTTTTTAGGGACTAAACATGTGACTGAGCCATCTGACATGTCTGAAATGTGTAAGGATCCACTTTGAGCATTTTGATGCAGAAACAAATACAATTCCCAGGAAGTAGTTCGTCTCAGCTAGAAATGTTTTGTTGTGCATAGGGGATGGTTTGACTCAAGGCTTTGGTTCATTAGAAATTTAAGAAAAAAATGTAATTTTTCCAGATACTTCTCAATATCCATCTCCTTCATATCCATGTGTGATGAAGCTTTTGAAAATAAACATCACAATAACTTTCTTTCTCTTTCCAGCTTTTGGAGGAAAAGTTCGATTAGTTTATAATTTTATGCATATGCCTGCCTCTTTGCTCCTGCGCTTCTCCACAGGTCCATGTATGGTTGTCTTTGTACATAGAAATAATATACTGAGGGAAAATACAGTTCAAGAAATGAACTTTGTAGTTGGTTTTGAAGAGGGCCAAGCCTGTAGCCACACTTCTCCACTGGGGTAGGGAGATACACAGCCTTTGGCCAGACTCTCTGATCTCTCTCTTGCTGCATAATCACAGCAGAGGTAGCAACTGCCATCCTCATCCCACTGTGTATTTTTATGTTTGCTTTTCTTTTTCTTACAGTGTCCCACAGAGGCAATTAAACAGAGTGGGGAATTAAGCAGGGCTCACAGCAAGTTTGCATTTCCATGAGGGCATTCTTAATGATGGTTTCCTGGCTGAGGTCTTTGCTGGGTCTGGGCTCATCACTGCCTTTTTTGTGGAGACTCCTCCATATGTCCTTGGCAAGGTACATCCTTGTCCCATCCTCTTGGTCAGTGGAACCAACACTAACGACTGTTGCTGTGTCACATTTTCTCCAAGACGCTTTGCAAGCCTCAGAGCTATGGTTATATACAGACTGGTGTTATGGAGAGAGGTCAAATGGACATTTGTGAGTTATTGCCAGTGCCAGGACTGTGGCTTCAGGGTAAGGAGAGCTTGCAGCCTGAATGGAAGGGCTGAAATGTTTAGCACATTATGCAGAAGTCAGAATGTTGCCCATTTTTGCCTGGTTGTCTTCAGCAGCGCTGCTGCTTGCTGGGCTCAGGGCTCCGGGCTGGGCAGACCTGCTTGCTGCCTCAGCCCCATCCCTCGGTGGCCAACCCTGTCACTGTGCTCCTTTGTGTGCCTCAGGCACAGCATTTACTTCAAGACAAGCCTTGAGAGGTTGGTGCACAACAGCCACACCAGTGTGCACAAGCTCCAGGGGTCCCTTGACAGCAGTGCTCTTGTAGCATCACCCTCCTTCCCTCAGCCACGGTGGTTTGTGCTATCCCAGAATTTTTTGTTGGCTCCTGATGGGCCCCACCATCCATGCTGATGAGCCCCAATACACCATTCCTAGTCACTTTTACTTGAACCTGTGCTAAATACTCCAATCCACTTTAATTGAGACTAATGGACCTGTAAGTGCAGGTCTGTTAGCAATATGTCACTGTATGCCTGCCATATGTTTCATATTGCCATCCTGAGGGGCCTCTTCTCACCCACTTATCACAGCTCTGACCAGACACACTTTGCTGAAACCACCAGCCTCCGCATGGAAGGTGTGAGAAGCAGGTCAACGGACAAGCCACGGCGTTGGTGGTTGTATTCCCAGCCAGATTTGGGGCTCTGGAAGGGAGCAACGTTGGTGCACAGGTAGCAGAGACCTTCCCAAGGTGTCCTGCCTTCCCTTTCTATTCTTGCTTTCTTGCGATAACGCCTGCACTGCCAGCGAGAAGACTCCATTTAAAAGGGTCTCCCAACTCATAAATGCACAGCTTGGAATCCTTAAATTGATTTAGATGCTCTCAACAACGTCCAGCAGTTTTTGGTGGGGGTGGTGTTTGTTTTTTTTTAAAAAAATGTAGCTCTTGTTGTGTAAGGGAAGGAATCAGAGTTCTGTTGAAATATTTTTGTCCCAATTTGTAAATTAAGAAAGCATGAAGTCACCATTGTACTGGTTTTACCATTGCCTCAGGCTTGCTTAGATTTAACCAAATGTCATGTTAGGCACTTATGTTCAAAATAACATGTAAATTAATCCCATTAAACCAAGAAGAGCAGCAGAAATTAGTGTTTTTATTATTTTGTCCATCAGCCTGAATTCTCATAGCTCAACGTGAGCAAATGGCCATCTCCTGTTGACTACTGGTGGAGTAGAACTTAGTCAATGAGAGAGCCTTTTCTTAAATGTCCAGAGTGTAAGGCTGCAAAGTCCTGAGCCTGTAACAATGTGAAAATGTTTGTAAATAAGGACTACATACATTGCCTTGAAAAGCTTAGCACTGACTAAATGCAAAAATAAGACCCAAAATGTAAACAAAGAATTATTTTGATCTTGTTTCCAAAGATCAGAATAAAGATTGCTGATGAATTTGCTGGGCACTGCTGAGTATCTAGTGCTTTTACTGTGTTTAGAAGCCTCTGTTTCTCTTTTGAATTCTGCTGGCACAATGGACAAATTGCTCAAGATAAACACCTGTTCATTTTACATTTTACTTCAAGAAAGGACAAAATATCAACTTAGTGAAGATCACAGGATTAATATTAACTTTGACCTTATTCTTCCATCTTCTTGCATTGCTGTAAGACGAGTTCTTTTAAAAAATGAACTTACTTCTAGTTCAACATTAAGATCTTGGGTTTAAGCTTCCAAGTGCAAACAGGCACTTTTGAGCTTTAGTTCTTTCAAGTGCTTGAGTCCTAAGCCCACGCCCCTCTGCAACTTGGTAATTGCATAGCAAGTGAATTTTATACAGTCTATTGTAAATAGCAACCTTCAGTACGTGTATTTCTTATATGTCATACAACAGAGGGCTTTATAAGCTTAAACATCTCCCTTGCAGTGTCGCATACCCATACATTACCCATGCTAGGGAAAGAGACAGAAAAATGAAAGAGATAAGGAAGGAAGCTCTAAATGGACCATTAACTAGACTAATTGAATCATACCAGGTACATTAGCAGAAATAAATTATTACAACATGAAAACGTTACAATAACATTAATAACCAAACAAGATTTTTCAGTCTAAAAGATCTTTTATCTCAACCCCATTAATCAAAACGCTATTTATTCAAAATTCACTGCCACCCTTTGTTACTGCTGCATTTAGTTTTGGAAAAGCCCCAAATTAGGTAGGATTAAAATTTCAGAAAACAGCTGGAATATATACAACATCCACGCACTGGTTGATTGCTGGTCTCAAGCAAGAGGACGCAATTTGTAATGCTAGAGATCAGTTAGGGAAGTTCACTGACAGCCGTCAACTCTCCCCAGATCAGATGAGTTTAGGTTTCAAATCACATGCGAAATTAGATGGGGTACATGAAAAACCTACTCTGGTGGCTCAGTTCAGAAAGACTAGCTGACTGTATGCTGAAAGACCTTCAAACTGGAAATGAGACAATTTAATTTCAATTATTCCAGTATCAGAAGACATGTACATCAACCATATCACAATATTAAGAATATGAACACTCAGAGCTCATTCCTCATTTTCTGCAAACACACCCAAAAACGATGCAACAGCACTGCAAATATCCAAATATTGCATAGGTGTTCACTGCTAAACTTTGAGCTAAAGCAGCCCGATTTTTTTCATCTGAAAAATAATAATTAAAAAAACACAGCACAAAGAAAAAACCTGTAATAACTTAGGGTTTTACGTACCAAGGATAAAATTCTGTCCTGGCCTCAACAGCATTTGCTCAGTTCAAAGCCCTGGCTTTAGCAGTAACAGCAGACTTCGGCCTCAACACAACAGGAATTTCTCTCCAAGAGGTTCCTTCTTCACAGGCCTAGCTCCTCAGTTGCACAGGGTTAAGCTGTCACCTACACCTATTCCACCTGAAATCCAAATATCAGCATTTGCTGCCAGTAGTTATCCACTGAGGGAGTTTCAGCACTTGCTCTTTACCCAACTGCATTGAAAGGACACAAGTTTTATTGCCACGGTGTAATGTCAGCAATTTGAAGGATTAATTAAAGACAGCATTATTACTTCATTAATGAAGTTTTCCTTTATTATCACTAAATGAAATATATATATACACACACACACACAAAACCCACTATAAGGGAAAAAAATAGGCCTTTTAGCTTTCCTTGATCTACCCTTTAACATAAGCAAGATGCTTATCTGCAGATGTTTGTATTTTTAATTGTGCACCTAGTGGTTTGCGTTTGTAGGAGAGGTGAGCATGTACACACAAGCACTAACATTTAGGCGTAAAGAATTTGTCCCGGTGGGTTTGTGGATATAAATCTAAGTTCTTGATCGTGTAGGAGTAGAAGCACACAAGGTATGCTGGGGTCCATTTGCAGAGAGGTGAACAAAGCCGTAGTTCGAATAGGATCATAGCTATGACCAGCTCATCTAACATGGAAATGTGGGTGTAGGTCTATGGAACTCCTGCCCGGGAATTCCCAGTAAGCAACGTTCCTTCAAACCACTGCTTCAGATATGGCGACACAGGGGACAGAGGCGTGTGTTTGGGTTTTTTAAGAATTTGCAAATCACCCATGGTACTGCTGTACTAGCCTTGTATTTCTACTCAGCATAGTTCATAGACTGCATTTGCAACTCTATTCCCCAAAATGCACCCCTTCCAACATGCAGTTTTTTCCTTAATAGTCGTGAAGCTGATAGCTTATTAAAATTGATGATGCTTTTCATGAGCATACCAGTTTGGTCAGTTCAGATAGCAAAAGGACATTCTATTTATTGAAATGTCATAAATTATTTTTTTTTCCATGCTGGATTTCAGTACAGTACCATGACTGTACTGAAATAACTTTATTTCAGACCATTTTGATAACTATAAAAAGGAATTTTTATAATGCCATAGCTCTAAAAATCCTCAATGTTAAAAACAGCTATAATTTTTAACCTATATTAGTGCAGTGAGAAACATAAAAGAAAACGGGGTTAGTTACTGATACTAAATCCAAAGTCCATGCTTGATGCTTGGCAGGGTGTGCCACAGTGTGTAGTATCAGAGAGCAGAAAATTCATCCCTGGTCTAGTTCTATAAAGTCCAAATCATTCCCTCCCTCCCTCTCACCATGAGGAAAGGTTACACATTTCCCCCCTCAACCCTTTTCTAAGAAAAATGTCTCGAGACACAAGTAGAGCTTATTTCAGACCCTGTTTCTACTACTCATCAGCTGAGCAGACCAACAGCTAATTTGTGGATTAGTTGCTCCAGGGAGAACTTCAAATGTTACAGCTAAAAGATATGTGAAGAAACAGTGTTATCCAGTTAAATTCGGGGGGGGGGGGGGGGGGGGGGGGGGGGGGGGGGGGGGGGGGGGGGGGGG
>JANZLP010000020.1:21178149-21189016 GCA_026930925.1 Chelictinia riocourii
TTCTTGGTTTTCAAGCTTGTCCGAGAAGTTCAAAATTTTGTGTTGTGAAGGTATGTTGCTCATTGTATGAAATGCATAGTCTCATGTGATTTTTAACCTGTGGGATTAAAATGCTGAAGTATCTTTGAAGAAGCTTGTCTTAATACATATTTGCTACATGAAGCTAAATTCATTACACATTAAGAAACGTATTTTCCCACTAATAGAGGAGTACAAATGAAGGTAACAAAAGAAAAATGAATTAATTCACTCCAAAGCATACATAGCTCATTTTTCTAACAGACAAATCTGATTGTATTCTGTGTCAAAATTCAACAGCACATGCTGAAATAAGAATACTGAGCCTGAATTACTGTTGAAAAAAACCCCACTAGTCAAACCCCTTGTACCATACTACAGAATACTTCCTATTCTACAGAGATAACTGAGAATAAAAGGCTATTAAATTAGCAAGAGAAATCACTAACCATCAGGCAAAGGAAGTCCAAGGTAAACCTAAAAAGACATGCTGAAGCATCCTGCCTGGCATAAGATCACCAATCATTAAAAAAAAAAACAAAACAAACCCAAACACACAATGTGCAACTTTTGTAGACTTCAAAAGCAAAAGGTAAGTCAGTTCTTACTTTACTTACCAACTGATACACAAGCTGAGGTTTCTCTGCTCTCTCACAACACTTACATCCCAAGCAATGCAAGACATACGCCTGCCAGTTCTGTACTACTTATGATGCCACTTGTTGTTTTAAAGGAAGGTTATATCCCAACTGCCAGAAATTATCCATTTCAAACAGAGTTTTTAAAACAAGACATGTTAAAATAAATAGCATTTATTTAGTGTTCCTGAAGAAAAGAAAAAGTCCCAGGCTAGCAAAACCTTCAAAATCAGGTCCCTATAGCCTGATCTCAGAGGCAGTTTGACTCACAAAATTTGCAAGAAACTGCCTGCAAGTTATTTTAAGATGAAAACTTTTGGGAACAACTTGCTTAGAAAGCTTGTTATTAAACCCAGCAGTTTAAAGTACAGTTTTGGCAAGTTCTACCATAACCCCTTTAGCTGGAAAATGGCATATGCAAAAGCAATGAGGATTTATGAGGCTTTGAGAGGAACATGAAGGAAACCCAACCAAAAGTGATACATTTTTTGTGGACAGTTATCCCTTTAAACAATACTTAAATGCTGTTTAAATAAACGCAAGGTTGTGCTGCTACTGAGAGCTTGATTCTCAACACAAAGAGCAGTTGCTGCAGATAAGCATGGCTATGGTTACAAAAATGAACACAAAAGTTAATGCAAAAAGTCATCTCAAAAAAAGTTTATTAGCATGATTAAAAACATGTGAAGAATGACAGTAAGAGAGAAAGTAACTTAGCATGGAAGAATATCCATTTCAACAGTTTATATTCAACAAGGCTTGAACTGAATGGATAACTTTATTGCCAGATTTCACTTGATTTCTTTAACAACAGTTCACATGGTATCAGTTTCATCGTTATTAGGACTATTGCTTTTGCTTGGATCTGATCCCTGTTGCAGGTAAGTATAAAAAAATATCCCCCATTACTGCTGGACTGCAGAATGTATTGTTGATTTAAGAGCTGGTAAAAAAGAAATTCTCAACTGAAGAGTCTGTTTAAAAAAACGACCTTTTTTTCCTAATCGCACTACAAAGAAATACATTAGTATTTTGGCCTTTAAATTTCTTACATGGTATTTATTTAGCATGGCAATCCCCAAATTCCCTCCCTTTAAGTAACCATAAATCAAACTCCCTTTTCAGAGGCTGCTTCTGGGGTTAGATTCTGGAGATTTACTTCATACACGCTTACACTGGCTTGAGGACGAAGACAGCATCATCTAGTACATAGTAGTCATTATACATATCACCTTCACATAGGTATGGCAGTCTGGTGAAAGCCTCTATGGCAAAACCAGCTTTACTGAAAACTTCTGGCAGGCTATTCACCTGTTCTTCCCAAGTGTGCCCTTTGATTTCCAAAACTTCTGAGGGCTTTTCCCACTTGCCACCTACTGAGAAAACAAAACAGTTTTGTTTAAATGATAAAGAAAACTTTATCGTGTGATGTATTTTCTTACAGAAAGCATATTACACAGATTATATTCCATTCCACTCCAAACAGGAGGTTGGCAAGCCATTTGTAGAGCTCTTGCAAGATCAGTTCAAGTTTGTGCCTATTGTTCAGAAGCAGCACCTTCTTAAGGTTATCTTTTGTTACATTTTTAACTAGCAGTTCCAAGACTGGCTGAAAAGTAACTTCCATTAGCGAGGCTGGTGTTCAGCAGACATGGACAGACAGATTATTTAATGAAGAGCTTTTCTAGCATTATAAAATTCTTTCTTTATGCCCACTGTCTGGCCAAAGATGGCTTCAGGTAATTACAGTAAACAGAGCCAGCAAGTTGAAAATTATGATTTGCTGTGAAGCTTCCATCAGTAGACCAACCACCTTATAATGGATGGCGACAGAATCTTTGTTCCTCCAATGGCCACCTAGTAGCTTATATGGTAAAGACTGCTTAGGGTCATATAAAATTAAGAAGCTGAACACCATAGCATGTTGGAAAACTTTTTGTCATTTGTTATATGCAATGAAATAATCTGCAGGATTATAGGTACAACTCTCAGAAGTTCAAAATTTAAAACTCTTAACTAATTTTCCAAGTAATGCCACCCACAAATAACAAACGTTTTCTGGTTTGGTCTGTACCTTTAACCAGTTTGCTAAATGCAATAGTAAACTCCCTTCTAAACAGGAAGTTCTAAATCTTGTGATTCAGAGCGTTCCGCAACTCCAAAGAGTTCCTAAGTTCCTCTTCCTTCAAGCAGAATCATTTCCAGAGAGATATAAGAGATGGCATCTTTCAACAAATTAAAAAATGTGCTAATGCTGGCATTTGACTGGATTCTGTATGGTGCTGGTAAGACTTTAAGCTTCTTATATTTTCCCATGTAATAGTTAAACAAGATTGAAAATGTTGTGGTTATGATTTGCAACATAGCTACAAAATAAGAGCAGTAAAAAGTTTTGCTGAGAATCAAGCTAATTTCTGCTATCTTCATATAACTTCCAAATTAAGCAACTGTTAGCAAACGCTTTTTCTTCCAAAAGTCTGAAATACTCCTGTAATCTATGATTTCTGGGTCAAATCATACTGCATTTTGCTGCAAAGAATGCTCCAGCAGCAGCAGCAGCAATGTTTTAGTGTAGATGTGCTTGTTTGGGAGGAGAGTTTGGGAAGTTGAGAAAACAGTATCTGCATGAGCTGAAGCCATGGAGTTCTGCTCTGCAAGGCCATCCAGAGCCCTGGAGTAAGGTGGAAAAGAGAAGGTGATTAACTGCAGAAGCACAAGCTACTGCCTTTCACCACACAGGGTGCAAGTACACTGACAACTTATATTACTACAATCTTCAGATTGCTGTAGCTGCTATGGAACAGCTCTGATGTTGGTCTGATGCAGAAGCAGAGTTTCATTTTATTCCTGTAGAAGTCACAGACATTGAATCTGCTTGGATTTGGTCTATAAAACACTCAGTAAGAAAAGCGATGAAGGGACAATGCTGATTGTCCACTGTAGACAGGCTTATAAATTGTGTATCAGCAGCAGATTAAGAGACTTCAGTATATTTTTCTTCTAATTTGTTATTTTCTAGGAAGTAGAAAAGGATGCTGTTAAGCTACTGCCTTCATTTTCACTGTAATAATCTCATTATCGCCATTGTTTAAATGACTAAGCAATTTATTTGAATAAAATTAAATATACTAAAGCAGTATTTAAATTATGGATTTCTATAAGAACGTAAAAAAAAATCTCCCAGACCAGTAATTTTAAACCTTAAATTTCAGTTCCTTAATTAGAATTCTCTTCTCTGATTAACCTTCCTGTTTTCTCTGCACGTTTTTTAAATGTCGGAACTAACAAGCAGTATTATTATCCTTAGAAACCCAGAGACAATATATGGGATGAGAGTGGAAGAATGTCTAGGAACTACTATGAATTCTAATCAATTTTATGAAATTGTTAAAGTATAAATGTCTCTATTTATGACATTTCCACTACCTGCCATCATGCTGTCTCACTTGACTCGGATCAGGAACATTGGAGGAGAGAGAAACCCTTGCAGAACTACTCTACTCAGCATGTCACATGACACCCAGCCTATATGCTTTATAGTCAAATGGAGAAGTACTGTACTTCTAGAGACAACTGTGATAGAAAAACAGAAGTGGCAGATGCCCAATCCCCAACTTCTGGAAAAGAAGGTGCTCCTGCCTGCCATTAGCTGCCCCTGGAAGTCCTGTCCCTTCTACAATCATATGGTCTGTTGTTTCCACCTCAGCCATTTTGTAAAACATCCTCCCTCACATGTTTACCAGTTGTTCTGTGACTCATAAGTTGCCCCATCCAACTTACCCAAAAGTACATCAAAGAGGAAGTCCCTTCCCATTTCAGACAGAGGGATACCTTTTTGTTTCAGGTAGCATGTGTCATTACAGAATCACAGGATGGCTGAGGTTGGAAGGGACCTCTGCAGGTCATATTGTCCAAACACCCTGCTCAAGCAGGGCCACCTAGAGCAGGTTGCCCAGGACCATGGCCTGATCGCTTTTGAATATGTCCAAGGATGGAGACTCCACAACCTCTCTGGAAATGAACAGCTAATCAGAGGTTGTTCTGAGATCATGAGGGTATGACAGTTTCAAAAAATGGCAGGCAGCCAATCACAGAGCAATATGGAAACTTGGTGTATGATGTTAAAAATAGCGGCCTCCATGTATGTGGTGGGCAGGGGCTTCCAGTGCTGATCCACTTCTGGGTCAGCTGGAAGGTGTGGCTGGTCCTGGCAGCCAATCGCAGGGCTGCTTTTGAGCACATGGTGTAAAATGGTATTAGGAAACAGCCTTCAGTGAATCACAGAACAGTATGAAAACATGTTCCTTATGATGGTTTACGAAACAACAGCTCCCTGCCGTGAAGTGGCGGACAACCCAAAACGGTGGCCCCCATGCACGTAGTGGGGAAGGATTTCCTGTTGTGATGTGCACCTGGCTGAATTGGCAGGGGTGGATGGCAATGCCAGCCAATCACAGGACAGCCTGTGCTCACACTGGGGAAGGGCACTTTACAGAATGACAACCTCCAAGGACAGAAAGGGGAAGGGGCAAGCCAGCCACATGATCAGAAGAGAGGTGGGACTTCCAGGAGCAGCAGGATAGGTGATGTCACGACAGGGCGGAGCTTCACCAGAGCCAGGGAGAGGGAGGTGGCCTCTGATGGTCCATGATCAGAGGTGCTGAGTCCTGGTGCTCCTGGGAGGTGCTGAGTAAAAATCTTTCACCTTGTGAGAATAAGAACACAACCGCATTGTTGTGTTACAGTGACAGTGACAGTCTGATACTGCTACATGTGGTCTAGTGAAAATCTTTTCCTCAGTCATACAGCACATTTTTTTTCTCAGAGAAGGCCTCACTGTGTTGAGTGATGTCCTGACTAGAAGGATGTGTTAAAAGAAGAAAGAAATAAAGAAAGGAAGGAAGGAAGGAAGAAAGGAAGAAAGAAAAAAATCAGCTTTCCTCTGCATCAAATCTGTTCTTGTTGCAGAACAGATGTGGTCGTCTGAGTACTGCTGAGGAAGGGCAATTTTGTGAGGACTACCACCATGCCATTCCGGCCACCTTTGGTTCAGAAACAGAGTTCACATGTACATAAAATGTTATACTTGGAACTTCATAATCTGCCCATAGGCCAATGTTAATCGCTGCTTTACCTACTTGTGGGAGCTGTGTTTGCAATAAACCAGAGTCATCTTACTAAAAAGCACAAAAGAAAAGAATAAAAGAAAAAGAAACAATATCTTACTTACATCGTATATAGATATATAGCTTTAATTTTTATCTATTAATTATTTTTTTTTACTTAGTATGCTTTGTACATTCTGTGAACTTAAAGATTTCATCTGTAACTGTGAAAATTTACAGAAAATAGAGATGGGAGAAGTATCCTGGCCATTGTCTGTCTAATCCTTAATTTAGTGAACCTGCTGTGCCACTCTGGGTAAATGAGACATGGAAGCACAAAGAAACAATATATAAGCAATAGGCTTTTCAAGCTGGGAAAGTATTAGTATAAAAAGGGCAAATTATAGAACCAGCTAATGACTGTAATAGTTCCCAAGCTTAAAAACAGATGCATGCTCAATGCTTTACAATTCTCATATAAAAGCATTTATAGTCTTGCAGAGACATAATTGAAAGGCAAAACAAAGAAACCTTTAATCATAGCTGGAACATATTTTTAAAACACCAGAAAGGTAGGGGATGAAATTCGCATTGGCCCACTTCATTCTGCTGAGGAAAAAACTTTCTTTTAGCTGTCATTCATAGATGCTCCTTTCGTCAGTTACAGTAAAATCGAGAGGAGAAAATTCCAGAATACCTGGTTACTTTCAGAATGTCACCTCCTAGTTTATTATAAACAGTTTCTGCAGTATTTTTGAGATTTTAAGTGCTGCAGAGGAATACTTTTGTGATTACAAATGTGCACACCAAATAGACAAAGGTAGGTTCTCGTGTTTGGTTTTAAATTCATTTCTCCATTTTCTTCTTTACATTTGCAAGTAAAGCTTTGCCTGTAGAACTGTGCTTTTTATGTTTCTAATACCTAATCTGGAATGTATTTAAATTATTAAGCATTTTGAAAGATGGCTAAAGCATGTTTTTTCGCAAGGGAAGCTATCAAGGAAAGTTCTTTTTAACCTGAAAAAGGTGTTGTTTTAATCAACATTTAGTTTTTAGGAAATTGAGACAAGCTTGCACCTGGAGATCTCTTTGTCTTTATAACTGTATTTTCACTTTAACAGAATTTATCTAGTTTTAAAAAGAATTAAAAGCTAATTTTATTATTAATAAATCACAAATTATTTGATTTGATCCAATGTGAATATCGGAATGCCTGTTCCTTTATAGACTATTAATATCTGTATTTAATAATATGTGGAGACTCAGAGATTAGTATCCCACCCCTGACTTGAAGGAATCCCAAGAATTTACAATCTGTATAGACAGGACAGAGGCAGGAAGAAGACAGAAGCTTGGGGAAGTGAAGTGACTCTCCCTGATCATACCAGTAATTTAATGTTGGGGAGTATTAAAAAAACCCCTTTTTTTCCCTCACAAGGCAGAGCCCTACCAGGGGATATACATTGTCTCTCTCATCTACCAGATTTGTTACCACACTATTTTTTGCTAAATACTTTATGTTAATTTTGAAACACTTTATTTACACAGCTCAGATTCCTGGTGCACTTAGCTTTGTGATGTGCAGTCCACTTGTTTTTAACAGCTGTAGTTAAAGCTAACAAAAGATAGTAAAAAAATTTCTGTGCTTATGTAGCTCTTACACAAAATCAGATCTTCTAGAATGTTATTTTTGTGCAAACAGTTGATAATACAATGTGAGTTTAAAATAGAAAAGGAATAGAAGTGGAAGAGAATAATGTAGCAGAACATGCCTAAATGCTCTTTTCAAAAGGAGACAGAAAATAATAAAAAAAAGAAAATAAGGTGACCAAAGAACTAAGGTTTTTCTATAGTGCTTATGATAGAGATAAGACTGTTGCAACAGTGGTAAAATTATGACAAAAAAGCAAAAGGCCAGTCAATGCTTGAAAAATTGAGGAACAAAGGGTTGAGAAGAAGTCTAGAAATATTAAATAGAGGATTTTCAAAGCCAAAGGAAAAAAAATGTAAACTAAATCTGAAAAGAATTAAAGAGCTTTGAGGACAGTACAGATTCAGTTCTGTCTGATATGTTTAAGGGGAGCACTAGTAATACTGAGCAGTAGGGTTTTTTTAAAATTCTGACATGAAGAGAGCTAGAAATAGGAGAAAGTCCTTAAGAAGCCAGTTAGAAAGGTAGGAAATCATCAGTATTTAGCTTTCACTGGTTTTCAAGGTTCAAGAATATTTCCTTGCATTCTCCTCCTACTGATAGCTTTTTTTATTTGAATTTTAATGTACAGCGACACAGAAGTTGGTTGACATTAAAACTCACACAATGCATAACTGTAAGTTTACAGAAGAAAGATTTTAACAAAGATTAAATTAAGGTGATGTATGCAGACAGTGCAGTATAGATGAGAATCAGCAGATTTCAAGATGTTATGAGGAATTAATCATAAAAAAAAAAAATCAAGTGATGCCAAGTACAGGGAAATACTGGAGATAATCTTCAAATCTCTACTGAAAGCCTCCAAATGCTCATGAATTTAATTATGCTTCTGTTGCCCAAACTGAACACTTCTGCTTATGAGATATTTAGGCTTTGCAAAGTTAGGAATCGTCAGCCCAAAACTAGTAGAGGCTGTGATTGAAACTAACTGAAAATAGAAAGTTAGCTAAGAAAAGAGAAGGTTAAGTGAGTGAGTTTCTCAATCCTGTCCCTGTCACTGGTATGAATGGAGGGCATGGCTCTTAGGTGGAAATTCCAATGCAAGTTCATTGTTTGCTATTATTATTACTGCTAAGCTTTTTGCTCAGTTTGGTTCCCCATTAACAGTGTGAGACTGGCTGATGTACTCAAAATACAGCTCAGCTAACACAGACAGCTCAGTCAGGGCTGGAAGATTTTTGTTTTAATCTATAAATTTATTTGGAAACTGGCAGTGTGAGAAATATTGAAGTCTCTCCATCCCAATTTTGAACAATAGTGACTGGTAAGGTGCCACATCTCTCATTATATCACTGTCTTTGAGGCATTTCAGTTCTGGAGTGTGTGAGGATCTGGACTTTCACTTGTTCTCACGACCATCCTTCAGTTTTCCTGAGTTTCTGATATGATTGTTCATTCTTAGAATCTATCCATGGCTGTTTTAATTTGTGTTTTATTACAGAGAAGGCAGCAATTCTAATACGTCCTTTTATGGTCTTACAGTGAGGGTATTAGACACTCCATAGAAAGGATTCTGCTAATACTCAGCCACCAAACCATCTGTAATGACATAGAGTTTTAGGAAGAAACTGGTGACTGTCTAACTTAATATTATTTAAACTGTGTTCATTAAAATAGTTTACATGTTTAATAATTGCAGTGCTAGTTGTCAAATCTCACACATTTTACAGCTCTGGTTTTTGGCAATTATATTATAAAAATAAAAAACCCCAAACAAATTGTGATGGGGTATTGTGAAGAACTGTGTTTTAGAAAGAGATTGCAAACTAAGGAGACTGGCAATAGTGGCATACATCTTTTTATTTCTAGGTTTGAATCCGCTCCAGAAAAGTTGCTATGTTTTGATGACTATAAAATTCCTTACACAAAAGCTGTTTGATCTCAGTCCCATTCCCAGTGGAAAAATATGTTTGTCACAAAAAACCACTACAAGTCTCACTAATTGGTGCTTTTGTTGCTAGTTTCAGGAGACTGAACAGGCCCTGAATGGACTTAAATGTTCACCCAAGACCAGCACTGAAGTGAATTAAAACCCTGGAAACAAAGTTGTTATTTCTGTTTGTATGTGATGCAATAGGTAAAGTGAAACTCTGGGCCTATAAATTCAGTAGCTTTTATAAAGACACTGAAAGTACATGCAAATGGGAAGAAAACATGATCTTCATTTTATGCTATTGCTGAGGCCCAATATACATTCTTTATTCAGAAATAAGTCTTAGTGCCATCAGTAGGAGTAATGAGAGAAAGAAAGAATTCCACGGAGCTCCGAGTTTGTAAAATTATTTTAAATGCATGTTTCTCAGTAGCTTTCTTTGCACGTGCCTTGTAATATATTCCCATACTATATCATTTGGCTTGATTGTCTAAGGCGATTTGTACGTACCGGGCAATTACTAAAGAAGGTTTGGGATAGCTCAGTCGTTAAGTCTCTGGGCTGGGACTCAAGAAACTCCAGGCTGTTTGTGGCATGACAGGCTTCCTGTGAGATGCTGGACAAGGTAGTTAAGGTAGGATTAATGCTGCCTATTTTATGTGTTTGAAAGTGACAGGTCTGGTTTGAGTGAGCTTTCTTGGTTTGATTTTCAATGGAGAGAGAGTGAGAAGCAGCTTCAGAGGGGAATTACTTCTACAGTACAAATGCTTCCTATCATTAGGATGAATTGCCACGTGAAAATGCCGGTGTCACCTTCACAGAACTAGGACAACCATAACTTCTGAACAGCTGATGTGAGGTAAATCCTACCTTAGTTCTGCCTGAGTCAGTTCCCAGGTGAGAATAAGAGTACATTGGTTACATGTGTGTGCTAACAAGCATGTCGAATACATAAATACGAGCCATATAGGTATGGCAGGCTGAAAATGATCGTCTGAGTGCAAAATGGCTGGACAAAGTGATGTATACACGCATAAAAAAACCCCACTGTCCAGTAACTGATCATAGGATGTAATTGCTCCTGTTGCTTTTGAGATCCCAGCTCCCATGGTAGTGCATGCAAGTACTTCCTCAGAACTAGACCCTAAACCACAGACTTCATGGTCCATGCCACTAAGCTTCTGCAGAGAGAGAGATCACACTCCATACTGGCTAGTACCCCTTCATGCAGTAAATTCACAAAGGAAAACCTCCCATGGAATAAATAAAATGCTTTAAAAATGAATAAAGTAAGTAGGTAGGTAAGTTTATGGGCCAAGATCCCTGTGTCACCACACAGGGTCCCATAGTTGTACTGTGGGAGTTCTGGGGGCTCCAGGTATCAGGGTGATGGGCAGTCCAGCAGCTGTCTCACATCCACATTGTATGTGACTGAATGCAGCAGAAGTGATACCGGCTAATCTTGCTGCACTTCTTTCTCCTGAGCCTCTAGAAAGCAACGCAAGTATCGCTCGTTTGCAAG
>JANZLP010000020.1:21708862-21720419 GCA_026930925.1 Chelictinia riocourii
AACTATGGCATTAATATGATGTTTCTTGTATTTAGAGTTCAGAATAGTGATGTATCATTTACAAATCCCTATAAAGGCTCCCAGCAGCATTTCAGTGAGACTCTAGTGAAGCAAAAGGGGAGTCAGATCAGCTCCACAAAAACAATACAACTATTTAATATCCCAAAGGGATTGTCTGTGACCCATCTCTCAGCATAGCGTGCTGCATTACGGTTTTGTTCTGCAAGGGCAGAGTAACAAATGGGAAAGGGCCACAGATGCATCTTCTGTCATTTTTAAGAACACTAGATTTGTAAGAAGTCAGCCATACTGTATGCAAAAAAGGGTCTAAATGTACTGGATTAAGATTGAAGACTTGACATTTAAATTGCAAGGCTGAAATTTTTATGTATTTTCACATGCATGCTGTTAGGGCTATGTAGGCAGATGAAGGATAGGAATGAGGAAGTGAAGAAGTATTCACCTTCTGATGACTGCTTGCAAAGGCAAAAAGAGATATTGTTATTTATAGGGATGTTGAGCATATCTTTATAAGATGCACTTGCTTATCATTCAGGACAAAGATCTGGAAATCTCCTGATTTTTCTGAAACTGTTGGAAGGTGTGTGCATATAAGCAGTGGGGTTTCACACCCATATTGTATTTCCAGTGATGCAGCATAAAGAACTTTCCACTTGCAGCGTGCTACACAGTCTTCCTGCAGCCATAACTTGTTAGTTCAGTTGGCTGTGAAACTAATGGTAAAACTTCCCCCAGAAGCTGAAGCTTCCTTTCAGCTGAAGCGCACCATCTTCTATCTGCTAGTACCAATGTTTTGGGAAGCTCCACCAACGTGCCACTGAAACACTCTTTAGACTGAATGACCAGATGGAGTTGAAAACACTTTATGCATAGAGTCAACACATTCAGGTTGAACAGTTATGCAAAGAATATTTTGTCTTCACCTGGAACTCCCAGAACTATCTTGCGAAGCCTCCAAAGGGCTGGGGGTTTTGGTGGGTTTCTTTCTTTTATTTCCAATTCAATCAAAACAACAAAAAAATATTATTTCCTGAGCCTTGCAGGCAACTCACAGAAAATCTGGAGTGTGGCATTCATTAACGGACAAATACAATACATAAACAACACACTGAGTGTAGTGAGTTAATCTTTATTCCAAGCAGCTTTCCAAATATGGAAACGGAACGGGCTGAAAAGGCACATGGAGTTAGTTCCTGAAAGGGGCTCTCACATTCTTCCATCTCACTCTCAGTGAAAGAACATCCTTTAAAGAAAATTAGATTCACCTTGAGGACCCCAAGCCACAACAAGCCCTCCCCTTCCCTCGCAAAAGCCACCCCTCATGCCTTCCTCTGCTGTCTCCTACATCTGTTGCCATATCCTGCCACAGTCAAGAAACATCATTTCAATGACAGCTCCTTCACATGTAACAGTAAGGGCTTTTCATCCTTCCTTGGGAGTACCAGCTCCCCACTCCAGCTTTAATAGCCAAGTCCTCGGTCAAACCTGTCCTCATACTAATCATGGCTGTGAATTTATGAAACTCCACCATGAAACAGCATGGGCTGTTTGCTCCCACTGTACTGTTTGGGAGGCTGTTGAGACCTTTAGTCCCCTGGTTGTCAGCAACCTCCCTCCTGTTTTCCAGTCCCAATTTCCTCATAAATCTTCTCTGGTACCAATAATGTTCAGTAAAGCCCTGTGTATTCAGCTCACTACACCCCAGCATTGCTTTTAGGGAATGACTTCCACAGGTCACCACACTGTATGTCCGTCTGCAGCCACATTGCTGAACGCACATCTTTAGGCAACCAAAATGCCTGTAGTCACAGGCCAAAAATCTATGGTCACAGCATACATCCACCTGCAAACTGATAAGAGCTTCCTGTCCGTTACCTGATGCTTATATGCACTCCTATCAGATGAGTGACACACCATTGTATCATGGGAGATGCCTGCATTTTGGTTGCATCATGGCTAAATTTGGGTCACACAAGAGGGAAAGAGCTGTGCAACCATCAGGGTATTGGGCATCAGGCTGCAGGCAGGGTGATTACATGCCTTGTGTCAAACAAGTCCACTTCAGTCCCACTTTTCAGCCTCTGTTAGGCTGAACACAATGAGCTCCAGGACAAGTCTCCAGCATATTGAAGAACGGAACAAATTACAAGACATTTTCTGCCAAGACAGCCCAGTGCATTTGCATCTTGGTTTTGCTTATCTTCTTCTGTTGTAACATAACACCATTTCTACTCCATCTGTGATTGCTGTGCTGGGAAGACATTAGAAAACAAAACACTTGTGGCCAGAAGCATCTATCAGGTTTTAGCATCTAAAAGTCCTCCCTGTAACCCACAGAACAGGACCTGCTGTAATTGGAATCAGAAATGCAAAATGAAGTCGCTGTTCCTGCTGTCGGTATGCCATAAAATCAATGTTCACAGACCTCTTTGTACCTACCGCCTTTTGGGGGGGCTCTGCTCACTTTTCACTACCTCTCTGGGGCTTTCAGCCTAGAGGAGGGAGTAGGGTGCCATGGCATGTGTCAGCATCCTCAGTCTTTGCCAGGAGAAGCAAAGATACTGATGTTGATAGGGTTTTCCTCTACCAGGGTAATTTTTACACCTGTGCTAGCAAACATGCTCAGTCTTCCTTGGTATATAACTCCAGATTACATCTGAATTTACTGTGCTTGGTGCGATTTACATATGCCAGAGGCTTGTTCTTTGTTCTCTTTGTTTAAGGCTGGCTTTACCCTACCCCCCAAATTACATTCCTTTGATGACCAGTGACTGCCCACTGATGATGTGTTTATGGCCCTGGGGCCCCTGACATCATCCTGTGCCTGTTCCTTCAGGCCCCTGCTGTCATCCCGTGCCTGTAGTCCTCCACAGTGCATTATACTATAGAGGCATAGTTATTTATACCCAGAAGAACTACCTGGTATTACTAGCTATTAGTTACAAAATGTACACAAAACAATGTGTTACATCACACAATTGTAGGAGAGCTAAAACAAAGCAAGTAATGATCATCTCGTCATTAGATAATTGCTGTTACAGCTAAACAAGCTAAAGCAAAGCTCCAAGCAGGCTAAGCCTAGTTCAGACAAGTCCTGACACCTCTTTTGCCAGCTTAGCACGAGGCTGTGGCCTCCTCATACAAGCAGCCGCAGCACCATATTTACTGGGCTTCAAAGCTACAAAAGCATGGGACCTCAGGAGAGGCCACGAAGTATCATCTCCTGCATTGCTCATCTGGTAAGAAAACATGTTTTCCAGGGACACTTGAACCTCTCCCATCCAAGTAATTGCTTTTCCTGGTGCCAGCCTCAGTCAGCACCATGCAAAGCAGTGGATCTGGCAACCCTTGCTGGAAATGCCCCTATATTCAGATTACACATTGATGTGGCAGTGATCCCATGAAAAAGGTGGCTTCAGCTGCACTGATCTTTCTGGAGGAAGCAGGAATTGGCTGGATTTCAAGATGGTTTCCACCAACCTCTTGAAAATGGGATAATTTCAGATGTCTTCAGGAAATCACTGTGATATGGAATCCCAGGAAGAAAATCTTTCTGTCCTCCTTCCTTATTTGCTTCCCTCTCGCTTTTCCAGTTAAACCCAGGTGCAGAGGGAGAAAAGAAAGAAACACAGGATGATTCTGGAGCAGGGAACCAGGAGCATGGCTGTGGTCTGCAGTATGCAGAAGGTTGAGTTACGACTTCCCACCATGCACCCATCACTGGTTTTTCCATGTTTTGGTATCTTTTCTCTTAAAGCATCATCAGCTGGCCAGGGTGTGCTTGATCACATGGAGAAGCACTCAGAGGTCGTGTTTCTGTGGAACACTGAGATTTCAGCGTGTCTCCTGGGTCAGTGGGATTAGAGGTGGTCACAAACTGGATGGCTCATGAATCAGTTCTGCAAATGTCTGGTCAGCCTTATAATGAAGCTTTTTCTTCTCATCTTCTCAGAAACCTTCAACAGCCTCTCAAGACAAATCACTTGTAATTAGTCCATCATGAAGCTGTCAATATGCTGTAGTAGATGAGTTCTCAGTCCACTGTGAATCTGGTGAGAAACCTGTTTTCCTTGGAAGGTCAGGCAGCATCTCCCCCTCCTCTCAAAATAATCTGGCTGGACATAATCCAAACTGCTGCAGCATTGGCTGGCTCTATCTCTATCCAACAAACTGCATTCCTCTCTGGCTGAGGGAGAGACCTGCCTCCATGGCCAGCCACTAAAGTAAACTTTCTTCCCAGAGGCACAGAAAAAACTGAGGCATCTGAATTTTACTGCCCCTCATTTTCTTCTTCTCTTTCTATATCTGAGATGGCTGACATGTTGAACGTGGACCAAATTTGGGAAAAGAAGGGACACTGTTTGAGTGTTTTCTTTGCAGATCGCTATCATCCTTCCTTGGTTTGTAAGGTCTTGGGCCCATGCTGCGAATTTCTGGCAATGGATGCAAGACCAACTGGGGGCCCGATGTGTATCCAGATGACATCTCTCTCAGATCCAATCAGTACGTGTCTTTATGGGATCCGAATGTCAGAGGAGGAGCTGCAGACGCTGTATATGAACCAGTATCAGTGGGAGTATGACAATCACTCACAGCCAAAGATCTAGACACCTCAAACTGTAAGATTTAACATCAACTTGCCACCGGTGAACTTTACTGAGAATGACACAATAGCCTCACTTGAATTAGAAACCTGTTAAATAGACTAATCCCACATGCTCTACTAACACATGCTTATGTTTTGTATACACTATTAACAGAAAAAACCCTGTCATAAAGTAATAGAAATATCACAGCAAAGCTAACCTATCATAGGGAGGGGGAGATGTAGGGTGCGGCGTCTGGAAGATCTTGCGATGTCACGGAAAGGTAGAGTTAGTCGTCGCCTCCCTATGACGTATTTGTAGTCCCACCCACATTTACTAGTATAAAAGGAAATTAACTGCGCAATAAAAACGGGAAGTTGGCACTCACACTGTGTGTGTTATTGTCTCCCCCCTGGTCCGGGCTAACCAGTGATCTGGTCGTGACACCTTAATATGTAGCGATGCTACATTACATCATATAAAAAAGCTAAACCTGAGCATGAGAAACCCTGTTAACACAGACCCTGAACTTTGCCACTCCCTTCTGAGTCAGCACAGTAAAATGGTTCAATGCTGGGTCTATATGCAATGTGCATATATTTCAGCTCATTGACAGAAAGCTGGCTTGTTTTCAGGTATTCTCATTTTGGGTCATTAACTCAGATTCTACTTCACAAGTTGTCAAACAGCTGCTCAAGCAGAAAAAGATCTACAATATGTCTGCAGAGCTGAACATGTTTTATTATTAGTGGGAAGCTGCAAATCAATTAACTTCATTTTCAGCAAAAAAAAACCACCTAATGGCTGTGTGTATACTCTCATCTTGAAGTGCTCACAGTTTTGCACAGGGATCCTTCTCTGTGCTGGTTGTCCACACTGCTTATCTGCAGGTACATGTGTAGGCACTGTCTTATGCTTTCCTGTTGTCCCTTTTGGGTGAAGAAGCTCAGCTGCAGAAGAAAAGCTTGAAAACTCTTGGTTCTTATCCTTACAGACAGTATGGGTGCAATTGCACCTGGCTTGCTCACAGACCTCTGAAGTACCACAGCAAGTGTTGCATGACACTCAAGAATTTTAAAAATGTCCTGGTCCTGATATACCCGACACCGAGATGCTGGCCAATCCATTAAAAATTATCCTTGCTTGCGATCATTCAGACATAGGAAGTATCCATCCACACTTATGACCACTTCTTGGCAAGTTCCTCAATCATAGCATAGTCCACTTACAAAGCAGGCTAAGGAATAGGATTTATTTGGGTCAGGAAATAGCTGTCACTGTATCAAGAGAGGAAAGAGAATTCACCATCTTCCAAAACAGGCCACAAGATAGAGGCTGTTTGTTTTCTTTAGGATATAGTGGCAAGGCAGAAATGGGACAGTTTGCTAGATTAGGTAGGGGTACCTATTGCAGCAACCTGTCTTGTGGTTTCCCAAGGATTTCAGTTCCACTAGTCTCTTTACCTTTTGTCAGCAAGGAGGATCTCAGAAGAAATGATACAGCAACATCTCAGCAGAAAATGCACATGGTTTTGGATGGAGTGCAGGTAAGCTATCATGCTCATTATATCTCTGGAGGCATAAGATATTGTCCCCCTCTCATCCCTGACTGGGGAACAGCAGGGTGTGAAGTGGCTGTTGATTACACAAGAAATGCAGCTGCCAAACTATTCCACCTACCGAGGAGTCATCTGCAGTAGATGGAGTTTCTTTATCAGCCTGCTCCTCAAAATGGGCTACTAATAATGTGCTGCCTTTCGGAAAGTCAAAGACCAACTGTTTCCTTCTTTCTCTTCCCTTCCCATTGTTTTATAGTTCCCCTCTTCATTTTTATTAGGAGCAGCCTAGAGGTCTGCAAACATCAGAGGCCCCCAGAGGAGATGGTTTGCAAAGGAGTGGGCCTCATCTCCAGATAAAGCTGCAAAATTTGATTGTGAGGTGCAGCTGATGCAGTAAATCTAATCGTAGCCAACACTGCATGCATTGTCTGTCCCATAATCCAGCAAGGGTTGATATAGTCATCTACCTGATGTCTAAAAACACTCCTTAATGGAAGATGTCAGCTTAGTCTCTGGCTCCAACGCTGATGCAGTATTTATCCACAGTAAAAGGAAGAGCATGATGGGCTGGAGATGACTTCACCAAGGAACTTTGTAGCACCCAGGGGCTCTTGGAGCGGGTGACAATTTGTGTCTATGTCCAGATGGATTTGAATGATCACGTGGACATGATGCAGCACTCAACCTTTGATTATCTAACTGAACTTTCTAGAGCATGAGTGCCAAGAGAAAATTCACATGCAGCTCCTTGGAAGCAAGACTTAACCTCTGTCCAGGTACCTCTGATTTTCATGGAACCAGTAGACATGTGACTACGGGACTCCTCTCCTACCACTTCCGTGGAGCTACTCCTGCAAGAAGAAATACATTCTTTTTCTTTGCAATCAGATCACAGATCCAACTTTCAGGACAGAACCACAGAAAGCTGTCAGCTGAGGTGGAAGTATGCAGCAGGGAGATATTGAAAGGACAGGGAAGCAGAAGCTGGAGTTTCTCTTTTGCTGCCCTAAACTAGAGAACATGTGATTTTACAGCCTCAAGTGCTTAGAGCTGTGGGAGTGATGAACACAAACAGAATTTACCACTTACCTGTAAATCATATCTGTAAATATCTATGGTGGTTTTGCTGCATGCCTTCTCTGCTTTGGCTGAAGACATTTTACTGCATAGAGGAGCCTTGTTGCTACCAGAAAGCATAGCTAGACTTTAGGTCCCAATATGCAACTTAAGCCTGGTCTTCTAACATGCAGACAGAGCAAATCACAGAGCTTCAAGGGTTGTAAATGAAATTATTCCATGACAGTCTGCACTGAAGACCATTCAGTGTAACAGCCTCAAAGGTAACTCTGAGCACCACAAAATACCTGCTTTTCCCCTCTACCATTTGTTCTGCACTGGGCAAAGGGAGTGAGAGAAAAATGGTGCCAGGTTTTTTTTGGATTTCGATAAGAAAGGCCCGACAATGAATGGCTTTATAAAACAGCTGTTTTAATAAGACAGAACAAAAAGAGGGATCTAGATAGTGATTTTTTAGAATTTTAAGATTCTGGGAACCCTGCTTTTGTGCAGCATCAGATGGACGCCAGAAGGATTTTCCCATGGAACACGGCAGAGATCCTGTTGGTGGAGAGGTTCCTTCTCCCTCCCGTGCCACAATGCCTTTTATTTCATTTAACAAACAGAATCATATACCTTCTGATACCATAACATCCACCAGTGCACAGCACAGGCCAGCATGGAGCACTCAAGCAGATTTCATTAGAACAGGTACTTGTATTGACAAATTGGCTGCTCAGGCCCTAAGCACAAGACCCAGGAGGACAGGCAGGACTTGCTCAAGATCACTAATGCCTCAGATACAATGTCTTCTACAAGCTACAAATAGACTGTTGTAATGACATGGAAGTTGCGGCACCAGATCAGAGTAGCTGTCCATCTTCTGTGTTCTTTTACTTTGACAGAGACCTTCAACACATTTTCAAAAGGTGATTCACAAAAAAAAAAAGAGATTGAAAAACTTTCACTGTTGTGTTAGAGGAAATCAAAGTGCATTACCTTGAGGCTGTGACCCAGGAGCCTAGAGCACATGGGGAAAAAGGGAAGATGAAAGGAATTAGATTATTCTTTTTTGCATTAGGGAGCTTGTGTTGGCCTGTAGTTGTGTGTTTAGATGTCTGGTTGTACTGCTTCAGCTGATGTTGTCCTTGTTCTGAGGACTAATGTGTTGAGGACACTCAAGTAATGAAGTCCATATGACTTAGCTTAGATTCACAAAGGATGTACTTGTATTTTCTTTTAAAGTTAACTTGTCTCCAGATTTGGTGGGAAATATATTTGCATGCTTTTCTCTTCTATTCCTTTTCCCAGAAATTTTAATTGGCTACAAAAAGTCTCTCAGTCTGTAACTTAGCATCTGCTATAATTGCATATATATACATTTCATAACAAGACTTCCAAAGTCACCACAGGTCAGGTAGCTTACACTGCTATTGCTACTTTTATATGGCAGTCAGCCTTAGAGTCTGCCAGGAGAATAAAGCAGTCCAGCTTTCACTGGGCATTGTTTGCAGCCTCAGAATGGCTGCAACCATTCACACACAGTTCATGGTCAGAGGCAAATTTGCTTACTCAACTTAGGTCAGCTCTCAGCTAGCAAGAATTAATGCAAATGCACAATTTAATTCACATTGGGTTTTTTCTCAGCATCAGGAAACTTCACTCAGGAAACAAAATTTCAATATTTTTGTAATGGGATAGCATCTGACACATAGGAGATTTTGCCCAGACGCAGAAAATAGCATATGCATTGAGATTATAAATTTACAACTATGCTATTGATTACAGCTTTAATAATTCATGACAGTAATTCCCATTCCTATTAGATGCATAAATGTAGGGGAGGTAAAATAAAAAAAAAAACAAACAAACCCTTAAGCTACCAGACACTTTATTTTTACATTCCCTATAAAGACAGTATGGCATAAGTTTTTTTATTTATATATCTGCATATGTACATATATATATTTGTACATATACAACTGTATAGCTAAAGAACTGCTACCATCACCTACAATTTTATGATGTCCCCTTTTGATTATGGACATTACTGAAAGTACAGTGCTGTCTGACAGGCACGTTGTTTCTTTACTTCTCAAGCACTTTTACCTTGATGAAGATTTTCCAATCAATGCCTTCCGTTATCTACCAGCAATGTTAATTGAAGATGTAGTCACATCAAACACTTCTATCTTATCTGAAGGTGTGTAGAACAGAGTTCCAGTACAATAGAAATATTAATATTCTGAGACTGTAATTATATTCACACTTCATGTGCTGCTAGAATTACCTGCAAGCTAAAACTATCAAATGGTGTATTTGTTGTATCTCTGGATTAGTGATGAGAAACATTTAATATCAGCTAGTAGATGGGAACTCTCTGAGATGGCTTTTATATTATTTAGCACACTTTATGAAATAACAAAGTCTTAAACTTTTCTTAGGAAATTAATATTTATCTGATAAGGAGAAACAAAAATGGTTCATGTAGGAGTTAGTGTCTTTTTCTTAAAGATCAAGATAAAACCACGTTTTGGTCTCCCTTTCTACTTCAGAGGAAAAAGAAAGTCAGGGCTTTCAAGGCTCACTTAAAATAAGTTACTGGTTTGGGTGCCAGACAAAAAAATTAAGGTGACAAAAACTACTGAAATCAGGCATTTGAGGGAGCTGTAGTTATTAGCACTAATACTGAGTAGTATTACACTTAAAGTTAGTACTGAACTTACAGAGGTCAGCAACAGACCTCAGATTAACCTAAATGGAACAGAATCAAACACACTATTGATTCCTGCAGTTCTGTGGGGTATTTCAAGTAGCAGCAGTATATCTTGATTGCTAATTACAAATTATGGACATACAAAACTGTAATTTACATTGAAGTTGCTCATCGTGAAGTAGGGCTGCATTGATTAGCTGAGAACCAATGGCCTCCTCCTGCTGGGCAGGTACAACACAAATAGAAGCAATGCAAAGTTTGATGAAACAAGATATAAATTAAGATTTTCCTTCTTTACCTTTCTGTAAAAAGCTTCCTTTACAGATAAAGGATATCTTTTCATAAGATAATAGTTTTATACTTCTGCAGAACAATTTTGGAGCTTTGGTTGCTGTTGAAGTCAATAATTGATACACCCATGATTTGTTATGCACTCAGTTTTCTTGCCTAAAGGTATGAGCTCAGTAACGTGTGGTTCACTGCCTTGAGGTTATTCAGTTCCCATCCTTTTTCCGAAGGATGCCAAAAAGCTGAAAGATTATGTGATGTGTCCATATTTTTGTTGAGGATAAAGATAAACCAGCAACTAACTTGTCCTAACAGCCAAAGGGAAAAAAAAAACCACTTCTTACTTCTAGCAATTGTTGACTTGAATTAGATTTGAATCAGTGAAATGCCCTAAACACTCCTTTGTGTCTCTTGGGTAGTTGTTTCATATTTATTTCTAATGTCTTCAAAACAAACTTTATCAGGCAGGAAAATACATGTGCTTATGTGTTGTATAACTCTCTATTGAAATGGCTTAGGATTTTGAAATCAAAGAATCATGGATATAGGATTTTGATGGGTGGATAAACACTTAAGGAAGAGAGAGACTTTTATTTTTAGAAATCAGCTCCCCAGTCTCTAACTATAAAGCTGAGAATTTGTCTGAATTAATTTCTAAGGTCTAAGGACCAAAGTAGGAAATACAACTCTGCTGCTTTGATAACGAAGATTGCTTTCAAAATCCATATTCCCTGGTATAAGAGTAGCAGGTGTATGTAGTACAGAGCCAAGAGGTCACTCCTTGGAGAACTTGCCCTAAAACTAGCTGAGGAACAGAGGAGAGGATGAAGGAGTAACTCTGCACAGCTGATCTGTAGCTCACTTAGACATGGCTTTGCTTTAAGGGTCCTTACAGCGATGTCACAGTTACCTGCAAAGATAACGAAGTAATGAAACATGCATTTGCCTTGTTCCACAGAACTTTTTCTTCAACACAGAGGAGTAATTTTGGAGAAAAAAAAACCCCTTCTTTTCTTATCATATTTTACCTGTGTTTTTTCATCTTTCTCTCCTGCAAAGATGATATGAAGTAAAACAGGACTCTTCAAGGAGATACCTGACATCTCAGGATAAATAATACCTGTATATTTTAGTCTATATTAGAACTCTAAGTTAATTGAATTTTTACAATATTCCTGTGAAGAAATTGAGTATCATTGCTATTTTACAAGTGGCATAAGTCATGCCTAACTTTTTAATTAACTTCCTCTCACTGTGTTCTGAAATGGCAAGATGGAGGACTCGGGGAACTACAGACCAGTCAGCTTCACCTCTATCCCTTGGAAAGTGAGG
>JANZLP010000020.1:21749615-21764765 GCA_026930925.1 Chelictinia riocourii
CTGATCTCACCTTGCTTTAATATTCTCTCCTGTAACCTGTTCCATGTACTTATTGCCCTTTCAGTAATGCAATTATCTAAGAATTGATGGCCATCTCGTCCATACTAAACACTGCAGTAGGATAAACTACGTTATTTCTGAATCATCTGCAATAATGTACTGTGAAATCTATAGCTGGATATCTCCAGGCTGCACAAGTTCTACCTCTTAATTCCATTTGCCTCATTTTCAATTAAATCACAAGTGTGTGAACAGGGGTGCCAGAGGATAGAAAGGAAAAAAAAATGAAGTACAGGACAAAGATTAAAGGAATATAAAAGTCTTTTATGAACCAGGTGAACATGGAATTAGAAGTGAAACAAGCAATGGAGAGAAAATAAAATAAGGATGGAAAAATTAAAAATCCTCAGCACTGAAGGAAGATATACTCACTGGATATTAACAGTGGGACACAGAACTTTCATTTTGATGTCTTTAAATCAAGTCCATGATATGGATGTACTGACTAAAATCCATTTAGATTTTAATTCTATAGACTGCAAGATATTTGTTGGTGACTTTACAGTTTTTGCTGGACATATGTTAGATAGACATCACAAACCCCACCATCATCGTAATTGGTATCCTTGTTGACAAGCTTCAAAGAGATGCCAAATCGTGAATAGCTGTGGAGACTCAGCTGCCTCAAATGAAAATCCTTAATGCATTTTGTCATGTATAATTGTGCTAGAGAGGTGCCAGGGAAGTGCTATCAATATCAAGTTAAACACCAGCAGAAGCTAAAGGCCTGGAAAAAAGGGCCATATCAGACAACCTTATAAATCCTGCACAGGGGGTGGGATGGAGCCAAAAATATAGGCTAACAGTGGAAGAGGGAGAATACTTTGAAGGAAAATTCTTTACCAGAAATATATTCCTACACTATTTTAGCTTTCTTTGCTGGTAAAAGGTTGCTTTGTATTCCTTTAATGTATCACAGGATAAAAACCCCACCCATGGAATGCAATTCAGATAAGTTTGACTAGGCAAGAGGGAAATCAGGATTAAAGTCCCAGAACGAGAAAGGAACAAAATTCTCCAAACACAAATGATGGTAAAGGACTGTACAATATACATGAGCAATGTCAAGAAATGCTGACTAACATAGTGTTTTTAAACACACCAAAAAGATTAAAAGAAGATCAAGTTAAGGACAGAAGAAATGGTGGCAGAAATAGAGGATAAGGCAAGAGAGACAGAAATATACAGATCAGTATCATGGAAAAGGAAAGTGGCAAAGAAGGAAAATCTAACCAAATGAAACCAATAATTTATTTAGATTCAGTGGTTCATTTTTTTCAGCCTATTGCCATGTACCTTTCCTGGCCAGACTGTGCAAAGGCACTGCTTGCTGCTGCAGCTCTTGCTGCTACGCTGTTTCTTCTTCAGTGTGAAAATATTATTGAAATCCCACTCCCACTACTTCACAAGGATTGCACATGCTATCACCCATGTTGCCTCATTGCTAAAAGCTCTTGTTAATGGACAAGTAATGTGTGTAGAAGAGCCCATTTTGTAGATTAGATTTCTTAATGGACTTTCTGGAAGCATGAGAAGTAATTAATCTCCACAGTAACGTACTATCACCTGCTGCTGTGGTTTTCAAAATATCTTTTACCAACACAGCGCTTTTTGTTTGTATAGTGTTGTGTCCATTTGCTTTCTGAATAGTGGGGGCGGCAGGGGTGTTTGTGAGATTTTCTTACTGTTGTTTCTGCAGGATAAGAGATCCACAATTCCATACAAAATATCCATCCTTCCTCCATAGGTATTCAGTAGCTTTTATCTCGTTCTTTGCAATTTTTTGGTGACTTCACAGCTGAAAAAAATTCTTTCCTCTCCAGTGTGTGACAGTCCAGTCTCTGCAGCCACATCATGCCTGAAGCTCTCACCACAGACAATCCAAAGATCATTCAATTGGCCCTAAGATAAGCAAAAACCTGACTTTGTGATCACCTGCTGAATTCAGTGAGAGATCACAGTTTTACAGGACTTTCAAAAAGCAGCCCAGTAGTTTAGGCTTAGTAGAAGACATACATTGGAAAACTTTTATGTTTCATAAGTCCCTTGATATTCCTTCACTGATTTAAAAAATAATTCCATGATTCTTTCTGATGTTGTTCTGATCACTAGTTTGCAAAACTGTGAAATTTCCTCAGTGCTAGTACAGGTATCGCACTTGTGGAGTTGGAGGCATTTGGCTTTTCTTGGAATTGACTGCCTGCCACATGTTAGAGTAATACAGAAGTCCTGTTATTCCTTTTAAACAGGAATATTTTTTTGGCATGCCTGTGTTTTTTAGATGGGAGAGAAGAAACGTGGAGCTGATAAAGTTACAAACACTGAACCAATAGTTTTCTGGGCTTGTTTGTCTTTAAAAAAAAAAAAAAGAAAAGCAAGATGAACTTCTAAATCACATGTTTTCATTAGTATCCAAATGAAGAAGACTTTTTTTTTTTTTTTACTATTCAAAATAGAATAAAGTTGTGACAAATAGAGTTTGGAAAATAGAGAAGAGAACTTCCCAAATAGAATAACATATTGAATATTGCACACTTTTTAGTGTGGACTCACATGATAGTTAATGCTTAGAAATAAACTGTTATGTAGAAAAAACCTCACTTAAGTAGTTATCTTGTTTTCCTATGGAGACTTAAGGCTCATGTGATGTCTATGTCCATCTGCCATCACACACTTTTGGATGCTCCCCCTACCCCAAGTAGCTTTTGGACCATTGACAAATTGTGACTTTTGTTGTTAAAGGGTAGAGACCTCAGGAATGAGTCATTAAGCACTGAAGAACATCATAGTACTTAGGAGATGAAGCAGAGGAGAGAGACTCACGCATCCCACATACAGAAGCAGCTGCAGCAGAAGCTCACACCTTGATAGACAGAAGCAAACCTGCATATGAGTGAGGTCTGTGTCTTCCTGTGGGGAATCCCACAGATGTCTCCCTGGGAGATACCAAAGTCAGTGAAACATGAGGCAGAAACATGAAAAAGAGATCCTTCACCCCATGGAAATACTTGCTAAGGATCCAAGATGGGTTCAGAATGTGTTATAGGCGAAAAGCATCCTTTCATATCTGCTCTTGTTTAGATTTGAATGCAAATTTTTTACTACTGCCATTTCAACATTACTTGGTACATAATGAGTTAATTAATAAATGAGAGCCATTTATAAAATTAGATTTCTTAACAGCACAGCAGAAGCAAAGTATTTTAAAAAGAGTTTTTTTATTTTTCAACTTAATTTTGCCTATTTTGAAAAATACGTGCTTGGAGCTAATGACAAGGGTAGAACTGCTGGCCTGCTAGCCTTTATTGACATGAAACCATCTAATGACATGCTGGTTTTCTTAATGAAGAGGGCAGGAAAGTTCCTTGCCATTATTGTGAGAAGTGTTGTCTTGCACACTCTAAGGTAAGCAAATATCAGCTTTCAGCAGAGACATATTTAGAGACCTTTTTCTGGCTCAAGAAGTGAGAGAGAGCCTGAGTGTGTATATTTTTGGTGGAAAGAGGACAAGTTCACATCTGTTCTATGGTAAATTATAGAGAGGGAACCTACTGCCTGGGGGCTGAGTATATTTCTGTCTTGTTTTCTCAGTTACTGCATAGAGATCTTGGCAACTGATAGATCACTCATCGACTGTGTGAGAGATACTGCACGACTGATTTGTGCTTGGGCAATGCTCTGCCCCTTGCAGATGAAGAGCATGTGTTATGGATGGAATAACATCTGCTGGGACTCCTGGCACTTGAATATGGGTTACGTGAAAGAAGCACTCTCTTCTCTTCTTTACCCCTGAAATGATCTGATGAAAACACCAATCCTCCTCTTCCAAGATCAACATTTTTGCTAGAATTCCCCACGTGTGCTGTGTTTGTTTTCAATAGGCATCTGCTCTCTGCAGCCTTTAGAGATAATGAGAAGCCCTCCACTGCATTTTTTTTTTAAAGAACAACACATACACAAATCTCACACCTACATTATCCCAAAATGCAATTAATGTGCTACATTTGAAAGTTGTTCGTGTTCTAGTAGCAATGACATTCATGCAGACATTTTGGGAGCATGCCATTACATATCAGTGAGTTTATTTGGAATCCATTGCCACACTTAGTTTTGCCTAGTAATGAGTATACCTCAGTATTGGTTTCCTTTTTTGTGTTGTCTGTTTTCTTTGTGACTGAGCTTTATGGCCTGGTTTGACAACCGTTTCTTCCAGTGAAAGTGGCAGCTTACACACTCTTCCAACATTGGATGCTATTTTTCTAGCCCAAGTCTTTCGCAGAATGTCAATATTTTTCTGGGGCAGGGTAGTGAAACAAACCAAGAAACTAGGAAAATGGTTAGTTTTTAACCCATTCCCCAGTCTACTTTACCATACAGCCCCTGAGCTGACATAGCTGAGCAGTACAAGCAGTACAATCTAGAAAAAAGGAATGCTCATAACACTGTGGATGTGGGATAATTTCACGGCCCTGAGAGTAAAAACCAGCTTGAGAATCTTGTGATACTGAATGCTGGGGACTAAGTAATTTCTCCCATTTTCTATCAGCTTGTACATGGCTAAGTGTGATTCTGGACAGAGCACATCTCTTCTCTCTGCTTTCATTTACCTGCCTACAATAGGGATATTATATACACATCCCTTTCAGAGATGATCTCCAGTCACTTTTTGTAAATAATTTTGCAGATAAACAACACCGTATAATTGCTAAGTACATTTTCCTTGAGATCCTGAAACAAGCACTCAGAGGGGTAGTAAAATATTTCCTTGTCCTCTGTGTGGAGCATTACACTGTTCAGGGGAACTAGGGTGAGCCTTTTCAAACTAGCTGGTTCACAATACAAGCTGGTCTTACTTTATATGGTGCTGATGATTACACCCTCAGATAACGACTGTGAGATCACTGGGCTCTGAGTGAGTGATAGGGAATAAGATGCTGAATTAAGCTGTTAAAACTCCCATCAGAACTGAAACTTGTTTGTAACATGGAAGAGAAATGGGAAAGTCTAAACCAGTGTTTCACTCTCAGACTGTAAGTAATAACAGTCAAGAAAACAAATCACAGAAAAGGCAGCTTTATTTTTGGTGATAGCTTTTTCTTAAGTAGCTGTTAACTTGGTCAGAGGCTGTTAAAGGTGAAATTGTAGTATTGACATTTGAGTACTATACTCTTTGTAGATACAAACTATGAGAGTGATAGGAGTACATGAAAATAAGCTGAAAGCAGCAGATAGCCCACAAGATTTGCATATTTGACAGTTTTAACTGAGTTTCTGCTAAGAGACTAGATTTTGAGAAGTAAATATCTCAGAAGATTTCTGGCCTTTTAAGAGTTAATTCTTCATAGGAAATTAACCAAAAGAAGTCTCCAGGCCAAAACAATTTTTATCGGAGGTGGATAATGAAAGCACTTCATCGCATTCTGCTCTGTATTCCTCACTGTGTATCTCAGCAGATATAAAGGTGCCAAATTTGGAGCTATGATAGATAGTTAATCACTATGGAAGGGAACATGGAAACTTAGAGCTTGGGTGAAAAAAACCCCATGCCCTCCCGTTGCCTCTGCCTCTTGCCCATCGTATTGGTCTGGAGGCATCCGGATTCAATCCAAAGATGTTACGAGATGGTGAATCCGGGGTTTGCCTGCCCGCTTCCTTCCTTCAGTTTCCCTCGCTCCAGAACGCAGCCCTCCTTCCTCCGATGCACGTGTCCTGCAAACCGGTGGCTCCAGCCGCACCTCTCCTTCCCCTCTGCACCTGGGGTTTCTCTCCAGAAGGGCACAGGATGCAAAAAGCAGATCACCCTGGCAGAAGACATTGGCTCTGAGGCTGCCAAACCATGGGCTATGCACACCCCCCAGCAGCTAAAGGCATCGAGCCCAGCGTTAACATGTCAAGCTGAAGAAAACAGATAATCTGTTTATCAGCCTTTAGTTTTTTGCATTTTCTGTAGGGAATTAATCCTATCCCATTGGGAGAAATTGCCATCTATACATTTTCCATTCACAATTTAAAGGACTTAATTCTCTGAGGGGTTTCCAGCTCCCTGAATTAATAAAATTTACCATAAATATATCTAAAAAAGAACACTGATTTACCTTTGGAGTCAAGTCCTGATATATATTTTTATTTTATGCCTATCTTGTTATAAATCATTAGATAACATTCAATTCCCCATAATTCCTATTTTCTCTTTTCAGTATGTTTTATTAAGAAGATACTGAATATGCTTCAATTCCTTTTACAGTAAGTTTAATTATTCTTTCCTTTTACAGTAAGTTTCATTATTCTAACCGCACAATAATCCTGAGATCTCAATATACTGAGAGCACAGTCATCAAATAATACGATGATCACTTGATAATCCACTCATAACTTCCCTATGAAAGGAGGAACTGCTTAATTTTTCAATCTCCTACTGCTATTTTAAAGTATTTTTTCTGTCCATGGTTTACTGCATATTAGATCAAACAGGCTGGATGCAAAACTTTTTGTCCTTATCAATGCTATAAATCTGCAGCAGATCACAAACCAAAAAGGCCTCTCATTTGCTGGAGCTGGTTCTGCTACAGCCCATGGTAGAGGAAAGCTCAGAAGAACAGCTGATCTCATGAGATTTTCAACATTTGGAGCCAACATTTTCAGAAAACAGTTGGCAAGATTTCAGTGCCTTGGAACCTGATTTTTGGTTTAGCCCTAAATTCAGCACAAGCCCAGCGCAGCTCCAGCACTTCTAAAACATGTGGGTATGCATCTAAGTTTTTCACACACACACACATCTATCTTGTGTCTGTATATATATCTCTCTCTCTACATGTATATCTGGGGAGTGATGGATGGAGATTTTTTTCCTTGGAGGAATAACTATTTGTCCCCTTTCTCATTTCATTCAGGATATAGCACTGGACTCTTTGGAATGCATCATCACCTGCATCCCACCATGTTTATTATTACAGGTTCCAAAGGTACCAAAGGGAGCACAAGACTTGCCTTGAATCTTGAAATGCAGAGCATATAGCTGTGCCACTACCTCAGCTCTCCATCTGCCTTTTATTATCATTAATATTCAGAAAAGAATAGGATTTTGAGAGTGAAGTTAAAAATCTTTGATGGGTCAAGGCTGTTTCTCCTAGAGTGGTCCTGACATCTCTCTTCCCCTTTTCACCCTGCCCAGCAGAATCTTCTCCAAGACTCCTTGCTGGCCTTCAATAAGGACAGTATGTGTTGTGTAGCAGCTGCAAAAGGCCTCACAAATGCTGGCTGACAAGAAGTGACAGCTCTGTATATCTCTCACTGGCACTGACAGCTGACAGATGGATACCACTCACACACAGAAAAAAAGCCCCCAGGATGATTCGCCAACATTACTCTCTGTTCATAGGGGCCACATTTGATTGAGTGCTGCTCAGAATAATAAACCCTTGTCGATCCGTTGCAGAGCCAGTTTGCTCACAATGTCCTGATTTTTTTTCCCTTGAAACACGTACCAACATACACACAGAAGCCTTGCTTTGTTTGAGAAGAAAAGCTACCTAGCTTTATGCAGCTGCTTGTTAGAGCAAGGGAGCAATGAGTACATAACTTAGCAATACTATGTTAGGGCTTTGCTCCCTGATAATTCCTTCATCTCCCCTGTCTGCTTGTTATTATCCTTCAGATTGTTTTTATTCCTTTCCACTAATCAGCCCATTGTTGAAAATACTGCTGGTTGGGTTAGTCAGAAGACAGTAACATGAAACCATCAAGTTATGTTTCTTTTTTCCATAATGGAAATACAGCTATTATCAGATCAACACAACATTAAGTAAACGATGCTATTGCAAGTATCCACCAATTTCCATAATGTTTCAATGCTGCCTTTCCATAATTTCACACACTCCTCTCTTTCCTTTTTATTTGACACTGTTTCTTCCAGACAGGACCTCAGAGCCCATGGTCATTTGTGCACGCTGGAGACATCAGTGAACACAGAGAGGAGGTAAAAAAACCCACCTTTGAATTTCTTGTGATCCAGTGGCTTTATCTTTAAATCCAAAATCGAGGCAGCTTCGCTGAACTCATCTACCAGCTGCTCATCTGCGTGTGCCAAAGCACTGACCATTTCTGTAATTTAGTGTAGCCTGTGAATTAGTTCATTCTGTGCATTTCCAATTTATTTCCAATTTATGTATGCACTCAGCAGAACTATCAGAGCCCAGGGAAAACTCCATATGGCAACCAAGAACCCTTTATTTAAGGAAGCTCATCAGGGCCGCGAGACACGTGGAGCTGCTCCTGCTTGTCTGGAACGGCTCTCGCTGCTCGCCTGGCACCAGGCTTGTGTGGGTCCAGCCACGCCTGGGAGAGCAAGGGAATGTCGCGCTTTCCTGCAAGGTCTGGGGCAGTATCCGGAGAATTCTGCCTTTAGCATAGATCACAGAAATACAGGACAACCATTTCAGAGTAGTCTAAATCACCACTGGCGTGTTATCAGAGCTATTCAGACCTCATATAACGCATCTTATGGAAACTCCTAAAGAGCGGCCAAAAGCTTTGTTTCACGCAGGAATCTCACAACCACGAACTCCCTTCCACAGTCTTATTTAAAGGGTTAAGACAATGAATTAAGTTACCACTTTTTTGACTACGAACACAACATTGAAAGCACTAGCTTCGAAAAGCATTTAGTGAGGTGTTGAAATTGAAGCCTGCTTCTTGTTAAAAGTCTTTCGCTTCTTTAAAATTGCTTTTCCTTGTAAGAAGTGTCCCTACAGATAAAGCTTTTACTCCTTTCTGAATATATTAGCTCTGTAGTCACCTAGGTACTGCCTATAATCAATTAGTCTACCCCTCTCTGCTCCAAAGATAATTTTAAAAAAATAAACCATTTGTACACTAAGTCTAAGCTTCATAATTGAAAAGCCCACACTCTGGACTACAGTAGCTATGCTGATCCTAAAAAAAAAAAAAAAAAAAAAAAAAAATCAACTTTGTGACAAGGTTTGGTACATAAATTCTCTCCTTCACTTTAGCCCACGATTATATCATGGATAGAGGAGATCACCATGAAGCGTTACGCTCTCATGGTCCGTGCCCCTGCACACTCTGCAGGCGTCTCCCAAAGCAAAGCCTCCAGGGAAGATCGGGAATCTATCCACTGGCCAAAGAGAAAGCATGAAGAATAGTTTAGCCCATACATGAGCATTGGTGCCAAAATATTTGGCTGATAAGACAGCTACGGTCAGGACTACAACATGCAGGAGGCCAGCCCGGTGCCAGCCCACCACCTCACTCATTCTAGGCTGAGTCTCCCCTTACTCAATACTCTTTGATTTTGCCACTTCCACTTCTGCTGTGCATGAAGAACAGCAAGCTCACCTCTCAAAGAGCTGTGTCCTCACCTGCCTTTCCATACCCATAGAGAAAACCAGGCTTATCTAAAGGAGATGTGTCCAATTAGGCTTTTTCAAGCCTCAGAGTAAGTACCTGACGGTTTTGCTCCCTAAGCTAGAAATCAGTTAGAAACAAAGCTTCTTTCATTTGACTGCCTAAATAGAGAAAGGAAACATCTATAACATCTACTTCAACAATATTTAATGTGAGGGTTTTTTTATTTTAAATCTATTTAAGTAGCTTTTAAAAAAAATTTTAAGAGGAATCATTCCAACATAGATTCTTAAAGCAAAATACTGTAGATAAAATGCCCTGAATTGTGATACAGTATAAGAGTTAACAGTTAGAAAATGAAAAAAAAAAAACCAAAACCAACAAAATCTGCTAAACTTTCTAGTCCCAAGAATTATTACATTCCTATTTCAATTCCACACAAATTACAAACTCCTGCTGTCAATGGCTTAATTATATATAATTGGTTACTTAAAAAAAGAATGAGCTAAGTGTTTGAGGGACATGATTCACTGACAGTCAAATATAATTAAATGTGCCTCTACCCTGTTGAAAAATTCACCAGCTGAAGTCAGCCATGAAACTTAGCACTTAATATCCAACCCCCCCGCCCCCAAACAACCACAAAACCAAATAAAAACCCCAATTAGTAAAGAATAAAGAAATAAAATGGAAAAAACACACTCTATAAAAGCACTATCAGATTACAGTTTAAAATGTTTTCCCTGCTACTGGACTCTTTAAAATGTTGTTAAAAAACACACCATACATTGCACGTGAATAATACTGGACAGCCTACAATGCACTCTCTCTTTCGACTGACAGTTGAAACCTTGTCAATGCCCTTATATTCCTGTCTACCACTGTGAATAATATTTGCTCACAATTTCTTTGCGCTCACTTTCTGGCTGTACCCACCAGTTGCCTGTTGTCTAATACATAGATTGCAAGCTCCAAGAAACAAGGCTGGCGTTCATGTTCGGACAGTGCTTGACATCGTGGTAGTTCTTAAATATATTCATCAATCTAAAGCACTAAAATAATATTGAAAATTTACAATTACCCATGATAAAGATGGTAGCAATTTTAAAATGCTAATGACCAGGGAAGCGTATGTGCATGTGCACATGGATGCTTCTTGCACATGCGTGTCATGACTGAACATATTTCCCGCGTGGTACAGCAGAGAAAGAACATGTGATGTACATGTGCTACATCTGACATGTGAGGTCTTAAATTAAGGTAATGGGTAATAAATTGGCTCTGGAGGCCAAAGACTTGGCCCCCTGGGCTCAGGCCTCAGAAGTGCGGTGGTTAAGCTTCCCCAGCACGCACGCCTGGCTGGGAGGGAGGAGAGATGGCAAACAAACCACAGCTAATAACGTCGCTGAAGGCACTGTTGGTGCAGAAGTGAGCATGTCAGGCAAGAGCGAGCTGTGCGCAAAAGCTGGTAGCTAAAAACTGGCCAAACTGAGAAAAAATGGAGGGGAGTGAAATTAGGCTTGGGTTTAACAACTTTGGAAGTGACATATGGGAAAAAATATAAAAGAACATATGGGGACACCCTTGCTCCTGCAGCTTTGCCAGTATCCCGCTACCCACCTCGCTGTTTGGTGAAGACACTTCCAAACACTTTTGTGCTGCTGCCTTTTTTATGCTGTGAGCATGGCCTGGTGGCTGTTCCACAATATAGCACACAGGAGGAGGTTTGCTCGAATACAATCTCAATAAAATTTGTTTACAGTGATAATCAAACATTATTGGTCTTTGTGCTGAGTGCACAGTGATTTAGACTCACAAAACAGGATAGAGCCAAGCGCCGGGGAAGGAGGGCACCTGCCAATACGTGAGGCTGTGCCCTTCCTGCCGGCACAGAAGGGTTCAGGAATGACGTAAGGACTTGGACAGTCTGTCCAGTTCTTGCGGTGCAATGAGCTGCATTTCTGCCAAATGGCCAGTAATGGCCCGTGAGTGCTCTTAGCTCACCCGTTTGCAAGGTGAAACTAAACCATCAGATTTTTAAACCGTAACCTCATGGCATTTCTGAGCCCTACGATGGCCACAGGAGCAGCAAAGAGAAACCCCTACACAAATTTCAGTGGAGTTTCTCAGCTCACATTCTGCCCCACTGCCACTATTTCCATGCTGTTTCCTATTATAATAGTAAAAATTATTTTTTGCTTCAGAGGAGCTTTTCCTCCAGCTTCTTCTCATCATGTTTCTTGTTGGATAAAGGCCTCCAGCATCTTCTTCTGTCTCTGTTGCAGCTGATCCCCTGGCTAATTCTTCGATCAACCCTTCTGAGACAAGATGTAGGACCGGGGAGGCACGCAGGTTTGTGAAACCTGGTAAGCACCACCCGGTGTCACTACCCTTACAGGGGTACTAATCGGGATCTCAGCCTGTTACTCCCTATAATTAGGACCAAGCAGGGATGCAGCTATTCAAGGTGAGCTCGGCTCATGGTTGTACCCAGCAGAAAAGACCAAGATGGATGGTGCGGAGGGTCCAGAAATTAAAGAAGCCAAAATGTGTCCAGAAATTAGAGAAGCCAAAATGTGTCCCAGACTCCAAGACGGAGAAGGGGTCTGGTCACCAGTAGAACCTCAGGGCAGGACGCGAGGAAGACTGTGCTCTGGAGCAATGTGTCAGCAAGGCAGGGCTGGCCAACAGCAGGAATTCTCTCGAGGAGTTGGGAACCAGGGACAGGGCAGGCAAGGATGAGAACCAGAGGCCAGGAGGAAGCGGTTCGGGCATAGCTGCAGCAATGGGAAATACTGGACTGAAATGGTCAGCGCTGCCTTTTATAGCTGGTAAATGCAGCAAGTCACCTGTCAAGGTTAGAGACCCAAAAATAGGGTTGCAGTCAGGTAGGCTGCCACTTGATCCCTGCAAGGGTTTGCAAGGCTTGTCCAAACTTGCAGTGGGGTTTGTCCAGTGCTCAGTAGACTCTGTAAAAGACCTCCACTCAGCTATGAGAACATTAATAGTCTGAAGAACATGTTATTTTTCTAAACTGGACAGACCTGGACACTGCTGGATAATAGCCATTTGCTTTCAAATTTTCATGCTTGAGTACTGAACAAAAAAATATAGCCATGCAATAGTTTTTGACTGGCAGATCATTCCAAGAATTAAAGAAAATGTGGGGTAGACTGAATTATCATAGAAGTTACCAAATGAATCATTCGGAAAAATTGTTCTTAGCCAGATCACTGCTAGGGGCAAGCAATAAAGAGAGAAAAAAAGGAGGAAAAGGAAAATGCCTGGGGCAGTGCCCTCCAAGTGTGACCACCACACTAATAAATTAGAATAAGAGTCATTAGTAGGTGCAACAAAGTGGAGAATTAAGGCCCAAATCTATGAAAGTTAACAATCCAATGCTAATGAAGACCTATCTCGATATTTGAAAGGAAAAGTAATAAGGAAAACTTCAACAGAAGGCATGCTGATAAAAATAATTTAGTACAAAGCTATGTCCCAGGCATGTAGGAAACTGTGAGGAGCTCCCGGTGGCTGTCTCAGCGGGGAAGACACTAAGGATGTGGGCAGGTGTCTTTTTCAGGGCCACTGGAAATGGTTAATGAGTCCAGTCCACCACAGCAGCTCATCATGGCTCCTCTCCGAGCCGCTTAGACCTGCTCAAATTGGTTGAACCTCCTCGGAGGCAGCCAGCTGCTCTCGGAGACTGGGAAACTGGGACAGGAAAGGGGGTCGGGGAGAAGGAGGGGATGCTCCTGGGATGCAGCGCAGGGGGTCCTGCCCCGCAAAGCCTGCCCTCCGCTCAGTGCCAGGGAGCAATAAACGACCGGCGTTGAAAAGGAGTCTTTCACCAGCATCAAAACAAAACACGACGGTCCACCTGAAACCCATTTTCCATGCAATTTTCAGCTTGTGGAGAGTCTCGGATTTTGCTGATTTTTCCTGATTTTAAATATGAGTTTTTGTTTATTTTTAAGTGTCAAAACATTTCCCTGGCCAGGAAGACCATATCCTATTCAGCAGTGGCAATAACCTGAGCATCTTTTCAAATCATCTGCAGCTTTTGTTGTCAGAACCGTCACTAGTGACTACCTCATTTCTCCTCCCCATTTGACACAACTGTGTGGGACATTGTTTCATGATCTGGGCTTCTTTGTGTTCCTCCCCTGAAACAATTAATTCATGACAAGACAAATAATATTTTCAAAATGTTTTGGTATGAAAAGCGTCTTTCTTCATAGGAGATGTTAACTGTTCATTCCCTTTTCACGTGTGCAGGTCTTTTCCAACACTTCTGCAACAAGTCTTTCTTGAAAAGATAAAATGTGTGTGGTGAACAGTTAAAAAAAAAACGATGCAAGGTAAGTATATCTCCCTGGCTGTTACAACGCATTGATTTTATTAAGTAGTATCCCATTGTGATGAGCTGCTGGAATGGAAATGTTACTTCCTTCAAGGTTTACATTATGTTATTTAGACATTTTTTAAACTTGAGGTTGACAATCCCCACAGGAGGCGGTGATGGATGCAAGGGGAGTGGCAGGGAAGACAGTGAGGGAGAAGAGAAATTATCCTAGACGGAGCCAGCAGCACCACTATTTCCCCCGTGTGATTTTATTTATATATTTGCCTCATACCACAGCCCTGTCTCCTAGGGATTCCTTGAACATCAACTTCATTAGTTACGAAGGCAGCAATCCATAACCAATTTTCTTTTCATGTCAAGCTTGTTCATGTATAAACCCAGCCCTTTTGTTGGAAACATTTGCAATTAATCCCACAAACAAAGAAAATGCAAATCGTACAGTCTACCCTAAGCAACCCTTCTGACTCAAGGCCCTGACCACCATCTATTATACACTAAAATGAATTGAAATTCCCACTTTGAGTCTAACCTAATTTTCTACTGATAACAGGCATGGACTCCCAGAAGCATTCTATGCATCTAGATAGTAACATCCTAATTTCCTTTCCTGGTAAATGTTTTAAATAAGATTTTAGCACCAAAGGAAATTAACCTTTAAATTAATTGTAATTATAAAATGCCATCACTGATTTTGTCTTCAGACTAATTACTTGCTATTATTTAAACAAACTGCACCTCCTCTGAGCTTTAAGTTTGTTTCTCTCTCTTTAGCTCAGTGCCAAACCATCACAGACCAGGCTGTGTAACGTCTGCCAAGCCCTACGACACCTCGGACTGCCCAGGTCCATTTGCATCTCAAATGCAGCCAGTTCCACTTGTCACGTCTTCCTGCCGTAGGCTTCCACCCCCTGCGCATCAGGGAATTTCCTAAATGTTCCTGGTGGCGCCGCGGCTCTTCAAGGCAGTTCTCTTTAGGATGACAAGCATGAGGCAGTACCACGGGACTTCAAAGGCTTCTTTCTCTCCGTGCTTCCATCAGCATCCTGACAGCCGAAGGCATCCCATTTCCCTCCCTTTAGTTTACTTAGTTCACGTAGCAGTCGCCACACTAAATGAAACAAGTAACGGAAAAAGCTTCTAATTTAGCCACAGGCTGTAAATTGGAGAGTGCAGCTGAGCAAAACCAAGCTTCAGCTTCAGCTTTTGTAGCGCGTTCCGTGAATTTTCATTCATGAGTGACCCGTTCAACAGCTGGAGAACAACTCGGGGCTGAGTCTGATAAAAACTTCCTTGGTTCAAACATGGGTGGATGCGTTCAGGAAGAAAAGCCCTTTGTGGGAAACTAAATACAACGCGACCAC
>JANZLP010000020.1:22057943-22069142 GCA_026930925.1 Chelictinia riocourii
CTTGAAGCCCTGGGGAAAGGGCTCTGTTTCCCTGGGGAGTTCTGCTCAGGCCGGGCTGTCCGAGAGGCTAGAACAGACTACCTTTTGGGAATTAATCACTAGCATTAACTGGGGTACCAGAGACAGACTTTGCTATTAAGTGATGAATAGCAAGCCTGATCCCAGGACAGTTTACAGCAGGGAACAGAAGAATATAATTCTGGATCCAATAAAACAATGAACTGGGACTAGTCCCTAGGCATCAATCCTGGTTTTTTCCTTTTTTTGCAGAAAAGTCCTGAACCTACCAAAAGCAACAGAAATTTTGCCATTGGCATACACAGGGCTTTTGACCTATTGATTTTTTTTTCAGAGAAATTTACCATGGGATTTCAAACTCTGAAATTAGAGTTTGGATGAGTAATGTAGCCTATACAGTAGACCCCTGCTCTCAGCGCTCTCCGAGTCAGGCTTCCACTGCCAATGCTGATGTGTACAAATTCACAACTCACTTCATTAAACTTCTGTAATATGCTCCCAGTGGCTGCTGTTTTCATGAGCAGCCTGATATTTAATTCATTCTTAAGAATATAAACCTGCATAAAAGTAACCTGTCTGCAGAGCAGATGAAGGGAATCTAACACAAGCAAATATTATCTGTGCATTTTTGCCATGAATAGATAGCTCAGTTACAGAGGGAGCTCAGATTAATTCTGTGAATCTCAAAACCAAACAATATAGAGGAAGAGACATCGGAAACACTGCACATTCAATGGGTGTGCACTTTGTGATAGAAACACTTGTTATTGTTGATTAGCCTGCATAATTTGTATTATATTAAATTTACTGTCCTTTGTCTAATATTCACAGTTCTGTCCAAAAACCTTGTGTATGCCATGACAAGAAGACAGATAAACAGGAAAAAATGCAATACAAATCAACTGTATCAAGAAATATAGCAGTAAAGAACAAAAAGGATAGGAAATAACAAAACTACAATAGAACATAAATATACGTTCCATACATACGCACATAGAGTAAGAGAGATTATGTTTTGCAGGCATTATGGGATTTTGATTTTCTATCTATTGCAGAACAGATTCCTTTTAAGGAAGCAGAAAAAATAATTGCTTGACTAGCGGTTAGCCCTAACCACCTTTTGTATTTTCTGCACTAGCTGCTGTCACTATTGGTGATATAACAGCTCCTTGAATAAGAATAGGACAAAAGGAGATAATCAAGACAACACAATAGGAATGAAGCATCAGGGTCCAGGTTGTAAGAGGAAGGAAGGAAGGAAAACACTCAAGTCCCTTCCTTAAAAGGAAAGAAATAATAACTGAATTAGGACGGTATCAGCTGAGCCAGATAGGATCAGATACACAATGCACAAGAGAACCTTCCTACTTTGTGAAAGAGCAGATGCCAGAGATATCTGATGCTGGGATGCACTTGCTTTTTTGTTCACAGACTTCTTATGTGTGTCCTGTGAGAGAAAAAGGCATGTAGGTATCTTCAGAATATTCTCAAAGTAGCAGGAGATGGGCTGTGCTGCTTAGTTAGCTGTGCTGGCTGGGTTATCCTTAAAGTTCCTCATAGGTACTTGTTCAAAATTGCCTCTTCTGCCCAGCTGATATGTTTGCCACAGTGAAAACAGGAACTGAGAGAACTCTTGGAAAGTAGCTGTCGCCCAAATAAGTAATAATCTAAGTGAAAATGTACAAATAACAAAGTCTAACTTGCTACGAGCTCTCAACAGATAAGTAATGGATGTTTTTAAGAACTGTAATTAAACTTACTTTAAGAGAAGTATATTTGCACCTCTTTTGGAGACCAGAAGTTCTCTCCATACAGCTTTGCTATGATTTTATGATTTGCCTGTTATGAACACAATTATTCCCTAATTGATACCTTGTTTATGTCACAAGGTCTTGGATAAGGTAAGGACCCTGCTGTGCTGGGCACTGCCCAGCTGCTCCAGAAAAAAATCCCAGCTAAAACTCACTCATAAATTCAGTGAAACCGTACAGTTCCTCACCATACTGTGCTTAGTTCAAATTAAGGTATCAAGAGCTAACAGTTCCTAAAGGAAGCCATTGGCCAGCAGATGCCCATTGTCCCCAAAGATAGCAACAACCATGTTAATGCCAAGAGGGTTGAGACACAATCTTTTAAGCTCAATGGATGGGGCACAGCAGTGTATTTGGTTAGTGAGGTCCTTCCCCAAGGCTCCCAGCTGCCAAGTATACAGGGGGAAAATACACAATGCCAGACACTTCCCTAACTGCAGTCTGAAGGGCTGAGCTGGTGATGGGAGGCTGTGCCTGGGCTGGAAGTGGGGGAGATGGATGTCACTTCAACATGATTTTTGTGGAAATCAAGGAGAGGGCTTCTGGGGCACAGAGGTGCTTGCCAGGGACAGACTTTGTTAGTGCTCAGCCCTGGTGAGGGAAACAGAAAGGACTCCTCTAAATAAGAAAATCTCAGTAGCAAGTAGTTGCCTTGTGTCACCAGTTTCTCACTCTGAAGGAAACAGTCCCATCAGAGTCAGAACAGTATTAACCACTCAGGCTGGTGAGGCAAAATCATGTGGGCTGATTCTCTCATAGCTGACAAAAGCATTTAGAAAAGAAACCTCACAAGAATTCAAAGCCTTTCTTAAACCTCAACACGGGTTTAACCTGCCTGGGTAGGGTGAGACAAACCTGACTTATTCATGGCAAGCTCTTATTCAAGATGTTCTTTTGAGGCTGGAGAGAGAGAGCTTTCATTTAGCTCTCTCCCAGGAGACTTTCCACAGTGCCTCTCCTTGGCTCCAAGGCCATGAAAGACAGAAAGCCCCAAACTGTGTGTCTCGTCTGTCTGGGAACAAGAAATGCCACACTCTTATGAGCAGTCTTGAATTCATAGCCTTAAGAAAGTCATATATGAACATCATCCTAACAATCAATTGCTTATCTAAAGTGAAACGCTAAACTTCTTGGCATTCCCCATCATTAATGCTACTGTCTTTGTCAGTTTGCTTGTGAGTCTTTCAGAAACACCTTTTGTCACTTCCTGTAGAGAGCCTTGCAAAACCAAAACTTTTGGCTCACTCATCCAAGTTTACTGCATAAGCTTTATTCTTACACTGACTGTAACAAACATAGGTAGATTGAACCACTTTCTGATCACAGAAGCACAGTGTGCATCACAAGACTGCAAAAGAGGAACTACAAACCTATGAGCTTTTCCTCTTTTTACTACATTGTCTTTATTCTCAGCCAAATATCACTACACCCTTTGCATCAGAAGAGACTGGTTCACTATTTACTTGTTCTTAAACACCACCCTGTTTCCCATTATTGAAAGAACAGAAGGTATTGCAAGGTATGTGCAGCAGGTCCATGACAAAATTGCTAGAATGCCTGAAACTCAAATTTCTATTTGTGTTTAAAGTCCATGTGTATTTACATATGGGAGTCTAAGTCATATTGGCTTTGCTGAGTTCAAGGTAAATGGCATCAGTTTCTCACTATCTGGAGCACTAAACCAGTCCATTGATGTAAAGCAGCAAACCTCCTTCACCTGTGAAGACTACAAGGCATCAAGAAGAGATTCTCCCAGAAAAAGTGTAAGACTTCAGTACTCTTAGTCTCTCTGCCAAGTCTGTAGCTGAAAATAACTATGAACTGTGTTACTATGTTTGGTTATAAACAGATTGTGCAGAAATATGGGGTATAATTAAGCAAGTCACAAGACCCAGCAGGAGTAGCTAGAAAAACATTTGTCTTATTACCGGATATAATTGTGTTACTTGGGAATGCCGTCTTTGGGTGCTTGATCTTCTTTGCACAGGTGATGCAATTCAAATGTGCTATCTCTAATCTAAATGGATTATGCATTTGCAATACCTGCCTTGGAGATAATGAAAGAAAGAATTAATACACTTCTGTAAGGTGTAAGTAAGGAATTGTCCTGTATTTTTCCACATCCCTTACACTTTTTTGTCCCTTGCCTGTTTCCAGCCTATGTGGATAATTGAGACATCCCTTGTGTCAGGTCTTAGAAGCATAAGCGAGATTTTTGATAGAAATGAGGCAGGGATGGTACTACTCTTCACTTTCCTTTCTGTCTCAGCAGACAGAGGCCTCCATGGATCCTCTTACTCCTGTATGCAGGAGTATGAGAAGCGGGAATATATCTAATTATTTTTTGATGTAATTGTGCTGTCATTCTCCATTGACCACCAAGCTGACGATAGTGGTCAGCCTGGATCGTGTTAGCTGATATTTTAAGGCAGGGTGTAGGATAGCATTGGACTCTGTTGATAAATATTTGGTTGCCATCTATTCTTACAGGACCCAGCCTTATCACATAGTTAAACCAATACCATTTTCAACTTTCTGTTGTACCTGACAGTCAAAATGGCAACTATTTTCAAAAACAGCAGACCCCACAGTATCCCACATGAAAAGAAAATAATAAATTGTTGACTGCTTTTCCAAACATTTGAGAAACTAATATGAAAGTATGGATAATGTATTGACATAGTTTGTATCTTATGTAGAATCCATACTAAGTTACTTCCTGAGATTTATTTTCAATTTGTCAAAACATTAATAATTTAGACATTTTTCTGGAATAAATCTCTTCTCAGGACAATGCCACCCATCCCCAATTAGTTAATGAGATTTTTACTACCTGGAGATGCAAAACAATAATCTATTAAGATTTGAAATGCTTCTACTATATGGTGGGGTAAAGGAGAAAGCACATTGCCTTGAATTACATGGTCTGATATGCAAACCTCACACAATTAAGAAAAGAATAAATGATGCTGTCAGTGGCATGGTGGGTTGGGTGGCATTTGCTTGGGATGACCAGCATCATTATGAATGGATACAAAATTATTATAGATCTCTGTAAAGAGAGATGACTGACATTTTTAAATGCTCATTTGCAAAGTAGTAAATGTAAAGAAGCAGATAATGAAATTTAAAGGGCATTTTCCAACCATAACGTTAGAAAGATTAAGAGGTTAAACATTAACTTGACTGTAAATCCCTCCATTATGCCTTTTTATAAACGAGTGTCTGCATTTTAACTATTCAGTGTCTTTCAGGGTATCAAACATTCAGTGTGATTGCATTGCATATCACAGACTAAAACAAACAGATCCAAATTAACTCATTAAAAATGTAAACCAAAATAATCTAATCCTACTTTACATATAGTAAAAGATACACTTCAGAAACTTCATGAAAGCCATTCAGGACTTCATATATGTGGAGGACATTGATGTTATGGATAACATGCTTAAAGCCTTGAAAAGGACTGAATTTCGAACTGAACCTCATTTACACTCAGAAACAAGAGAAAATGTCATCTAAGTGATGTTGCCCAAAACCTGAAAGGGCACCACTGACCCTCAGAGATTTTTCTTATTCACTTTAAGACTGGATATGTAGCAGGGAGCAGTACATGCTTTTGCATATGCTACTACTGAAAGTCCTGATATGAAACAGGCTGAGTGTCACTATCATGGACAATATTCCAGCTTGACCCAAGGAGCCCGCTTAGAGATGGAAAGTCGCTTGACTGCTTTTTGACAAGCCCACTCCAAGATGAGAGCATCTGGATTGGGATCACACAGCTGTTTTCTTCCTCACTGCCAGTTTCTTTTTGTGGCATTTGTAAAGTAAGAAGGAAAAAATAACCCACTGAGAAGCAGTTACACCAAAGTATCTTAAGCCTGTTATATCATGAGCAGAAAAAAAAAAGACAAGCAGACAATCTTTCTCTTTTTTTTTTTTTCCTTTTTTTCCCCTCCAAACATTTCCTTTCAGATAACCCTTTGAAGTCACAGGCTTATAGTGTGAGTGACTGAGAGCAAGGAGCTGTGAAATGCGCCTTTGAGCCATAGACTTCTCAAAGAGTATCACAAGGCATATATGACCAGGGTACACGACATCTGCAAATCAGTGTGGTGTTATTGAGGCTTTGCTCAGCCTCAAACCCTGGGAGCTGCAGAGAACCAAAAACTTCAGCAGGAGAAAATCAGTTCTCCCATCCTGATTCTACCTTCCCACTTGGTGCATCTCACTGCTATGCAGTCACTGTGTTGGTGTAATTTCCTTATGAAGAAATAATTGAACATACACAGATATTCTATATATAATATAATTGCTTATTATATGTGCATAAATTAGGTATATTTACTATCTTCTGTTCCTCTCAGCCCTTTTATTGCTGGGCTACAGTTGGATACTTTTGCATTGTTAAAAATATACTGCCTTCGCTGTTGTAAGGTCATCCCTTCAAACTAGCCTCACAATACACCACTCTTCATACTTACTAAACCCAGTCCCTGCTCAGATGGATCTGATTTACTTCATAATCAAACACACAGATCAGCAGAACACCTCACTCCTGACTGGTTACATCTCCTGATTCTCCACTCATGAGTCTTCTGCATTTCTCACCTAAAACAATTTTCATTACTTCTCTTACATAAAGGATATTACATAAAGGATACTCTGCCCCACTGATCATTCTCAAACAGGGAGCAAAACTGGCTCTCGATTTTGGAACCGTCACTACTGACATATCAGTTTCTTACAAGCTTCAGAGAAGAGCTGATGAAGGTTAGGACTTTTTCTGTAAGTTGTCTGGTAGAGCCACTAATCAGCCTCACCCAAAATTCATCTCCAGTGGGAGGGCAGCACCGTAGTGTGTCAGTACAGCATCGCTTCCTGCTAGACTTGCTAGGAGGTTTATATTAGGCTGCATGAATCTCCTTTGCCTTTCTGCAGTTTGAAGTGCTCAGAGAAATGGGACCTGAGCACTGCCAGCAAAGGGAGTAGTAGCTGTTAGATCAGAAGATGAGGAAAAACAACACAATGTAACCTAAGGAAAATGCTAGCCAGAAGACTGATCTGAGCAGCAGAGAGGTGGAGACAAGATGAGAAAACCAGAGAGGCTGAAGGGTAACTGGGTGCTGCACTAGGCAGCAAGGAAAAATAGAAATGGAATGAATGAGAAGAGTGATGTTGGTCTGTCCCAGACCCACAGGTTACAGATCAGATCGTGCTTCTCCCTGAAGCAGAGCCACTGCAAAGCTCTGAGGGAGGAGCATCGCTTCACTGCTAAGGAGAGGAGATGCGGAGGCAGCACTTGGTAATACAAACAGGAGCGGTGAAAAAAAGATAGCAAGACAACTCAAATCCCCAAGACATGACTTCACAGAGAGCCGTGGCTGTTCCATGGCGCCCAGCTCTGCCTCCCCCAGTTCAGCTGAGACAGCAGGGACGTGGTGTGCTGGACACCAGACTCCGGAGGTCCCCAGAGTTCCGTCACAGTTTCCCTTCATTGCTTACTTTATGTAATTTCTTTCTATTGTATTTTTGAACATTTTACCTTCCTCAAGGATCGCAGGCAGAAATACAGAAACTCTATGATAAATGCCAGCTTTACCTGGAGATAAGCATCTGAATCCCACTTGATTATCTGAATCTCATACTTTTTGGAAGCAGACCCATCATGGAATTGATTGCTAATGGTCCTAGACCCAGGGTCGTGACTTTGCTGCAGAACTGAGCAAAAAAAGAATGATAGGGCATGGAGGAAATACATTCATGTCCACAGCATACATAGTAGGGGAAACAACAAAAGCAACCTACAGGGGAAGAAATCATCTCTATAGGAAAATTGAATACACTGGAATTCCTAATTAGGGAAAAAAAGGGTAATTTTTTGAAAAAGTCATTTACATCCTCTTCTCCAAAGAGGTTATGCAGGCCAAGTCTTAGTGAATGGCAGCAGGATTTAAGAAATTAAATGTTTGGATTACTATTGGGGGTGGGATTTCAGATCTTTAAGTCACTTCAGTGCTTCAACAATACTGCTCAATGCACAAGATGTGAAGGAATGCTAGCCGATCTCTCTGTGGGCTGGCATGGGATAATACAGACAGGTACTGAAACTAGGGTCAGTGAGGAATTTCTACTGAAAACAGGCAATAAGGGATGTCGATTCAAGGAGCCCAGGTGAATGGTCATGCAGAGCTCTTTGTTTCTCTTGCAGTCACTCTCTTTTGTTTTCTCCTCATTAACTTCTTTTCTTTTTCATTCACTCCTCAGTCTTGTCCCCATTTCCTCCCTCTTGCTTTCACCCCATTTATTATTTTCTCTTTTCTTTTGCCCCACACCTCCTGATGTATCTTTCTTTAGGCATGTACTGGTGCCCATCAAAGAGGTCTGTGCTGCGTGGAGGCACATTACAATGCAGCAATCACTGCTGAGTGATTCTGCTGCTGTTGCAAGACACAGAGGGAGGGATTTAATCTCAGTCATGACGCCCCAGGGATTCAGCAGTTTGATGGAGGAGATTGTTCCCTAGGTACATTACTAGATAGTACTCCTATCTAGATAGTATTTCATATCCCGTAAGTTTGTTTTACCATCAAGTCCCAATTTAAAGCGTTGTTAAGTAAAGATAGAATTAGATTGAGAGAACTGGACCATGTAGGTGATTAGGTGACACTGCAGAGAAGATGAGGGTAAAGTAAAATGTCAGGAAACAAAATATACTAGTTAGTAGTCTTTTTCTCCTCAGACACACTTGTTGTGGAGAGGTGGTCTGAGATGAGGAAGCAGAAACAGCAAACTTGCAGACAATAGCAGATAAGCCTGCTAAAGGAAGGGAGAGAGTAATCTACAGCATAATTACAGAATTTCAGCATATTAATAAAACCAGTTTGAGATCCTCAGTACCAGAAATAGGAGAGCAACTGAATTCATGACAGACAAGTAATTCTAGCAAGAGTCTTGGTGAAGCTGACGTGGTTGCTGCCATGACATGAAAGAGGTTCCTATGCCATAAAGTATAAGAACTGTCTCTAGAAGCCTGAATTTCAAAATCAACCTATTTGTCGCAAAAGCCTTTCTTCCTTTTTTTTTTTTTTTTCCTCCTCATCTTTGAATTAGAATGAAAGTTACAAGGGACATCAAGTATATTCATCACCATCACCCTGTGGAAGAGTTGTATCTCACAGACTTCATTGCTAAAGTGACAAGATCAGTTTGCAAACCTGTCCATGGGATAACAGTATTTTCTCTACACACTTGTGTCCAAGTTGTTCCTGTGACAGGGGCATAAGTTTTTGTGTTTAGTAATCATAGTAAACTGTCTCCCATGAGGGAGAAGCTGAGCTGAAGACTTTGCACCTAGGGACAATATTCTGTGTAGCCTTTTCATGCCTCACAGTGCAGATCCATGCACACAATAATCACCTGCTCTTCTCTATCCTGTGTTAGTTAATGCCTCTCAGGCTTTAATAGTCTGGGATTCAAATAATCCCATTTAGCACTTCTGAAACCTTGCATTTTAAATGTTCTGAATATTTTCTTTTTGCAAATATGCAAGAGAGGTCAAAAATGATGTGAACAACCTTTGCAATGTCTCTTTAAAAATCAAACTGTGCAGAGAGCTTGAGAGTATATGCTTATGCATTTTAGTCTTCCTGGCCCAGTGATGCTGAATATATTTTTAACAGAAGGTACATGGTCAGAGACAAGTCCCCCAGTTTCTTGTTATTAAGTTAACCTTGTTAAACATTACATTATTGTTTAATGTAGGATAGGGGCTTCTCTTAATGCCATGGTGAATTATTCATATGCAAAGCTAAGGTATTTTACCTTGTTAACTTCAGCATGTTGAGACCAGTATCTGGAGCCATGCATCAGAACCAGAATTAGACTTGGATTTCTTAAACCTGGAGTAGAGTAAAAATGCAATTAGTCTGCAACTACAGTCTATGTAATTAAAGTAGGTAGCAGTCATTTAGTGAAACATAACACCGTTAGAGACTTAGAGAGCCTATAATAATCTAGCAACTGTGAACATAAAAGCTGCAGAAAAATTGCTAAATAAATATTTCCTTCCTTTGGCAAGGAATATGTAATCTTTAAGGTTCTCTGTCCACAAAAGGGGAAGTGATCATGCAGGCTCACAGTAAACATTCAAAGTTGTGATAAACATGTTTGTAATTAGCTCTAGCAAATATTTCATTTGAGATTTTCAAACATATTACAAACATTTTGTTAAGTATTGTTAGCATCTTTCCACCTTTCACAAACTTCTCTCAGATTGCAGAATGCACTTGGAAATATGGATTCTCATTTGGGAATTTAGGTACCACTCCTTTCTGGTAAGGTAAAGAACTAATTAGGTTCTTTCACTATTTACCGTATCACTGCCTTAAATGCAGTCTGCAGAAATACAAGCATAAATAAAGATTTAGCTGCCCTCTCAGAAACAAGTTTGAACTTGAGTTCAATATATGCTTAAATTCTTGCAAAGAATTTGAGTCAACTCCTTTTATATCTGAGTCAGCTTTCTTCTCTGTGCTTCTAATCTACATCTTTGGTAAGCTGTTAAGATGGAAGATGTGTAAAAATCCCTAAGATTAAGGGACACAGAAGCAGAACGGACTAGATTTTCAAGCTCTTGAGAACTTCATTTAGGGGTGACCATGATGGACTTAACATGAATTTTAAAACCATTTGCTGTGTAAAGAAACTGGGCACTTTCCAAAGCAGGTTTGAGGATGACCTAGAGGTATCACAAGTGAGTCTGCTAGATCGTAAGTGGGTGAATAAGGAAATCACTGGTAAAAGTAATGTATTAACACTATTTTCAACCAAGGGAAAAGGAAAGACATTCTCCAACTTCAGTAAGAGTCCCTCTGGGCCCTCAGTATGTTAATATTCCTGTCACAGACACTACTGAAAGCTGCAAAATCTCTGAGGAACAGTGAGATTCTCCATGGGCTTATTCAGGGTCCCTAAAGGACTTCCATGACTTGGAGTGATTTTCAGAGATTCACTGAAATATTACAGCATCTTTGCTGGAATCATTGGCAGGTTGAGGGGTTTAATCAGCAGTACTTTGAAAGATCCCCCCTGTACTGTATTGGCCATTCCCCAAAACCTCGGCTTTTCCTCACCCGCCACTAGTGGCCTATGCACAGGCACAGCAGCCCTGGGGATGATGGGCTTGGCTGAGAAGGGAGAGCTCGTGGCTCTCAGCCTCCGCACAGGCCAGCTCCAAAATCTGAATGTCAGGCTCTAGCTCCCTCCAGGAAGGAGTCATTCCCCAAAACCTCGGCTTGTCCTCACCTGCCACTAGTGGCCTACGCACAGGCACAACAGACCTGGGGATGCTGGGCTTGGCTGAGAA
>JANZLP010000020.1:22106504-22120073 GCA_026930925.1 Chelictinia riocourii
ACAACATTGTTTTGCATTGATTATTTTTCTGAAAGACTGTTTCTCTAGGATATATCGAGGCCAAATGCTTCTATGGATTCAATCAACACAGCATCACTGAACCCAGTGATGCAGAGCTAGTTTGCCTCAGCTGATAATCTGGCACATTTGTATTCCTGCCTACTTTTTATGGGATTAAAGCAAATCTAGCTGCACAAGTTATGGCTGAATGCCTGTAGATGCCAAGCCAGTCGACCACGCCAGTCTAGTTCCTAAGGAACTAATTGGGGTAGCTTCAGAGCTGCTGTGCAGAGTTGTCAAGGACACAAGGTGAGGGATAAAATACCCAGTGAGAAAATACAATATAATAGACAGTTCTTCAGTGACTTGGAGTGTAAGCTTTTGCCATTAGAAACGTATTTGCCTTTTAAAAGCTCCACCTGTAAATTTCTACATCAAGACTAAAATTCAACTGCACAGAAAGATGTGTTTGGTCAGGGCAACAGGCCTGTCTTGTGAATGACATCATCAGTGGGAGCAAGGTCTTTGGCTTCAAATGAAAAAGTCAGTCTTCCACCAGGCATTTTACAACATAGACCTGGCTGTGGTCTTGGGGGTTGTTTTCTTTTTTTTTTTTTTTTTTTCCCTCTCCTCTGGCAGCTCTTGCTCTCTGTTTAAGGAGTTACAACTCCTGTCTGTTCGCTCTGCTTTGGTGCTGGAGGTTATTGCCCCTCTGGAAGAGTCAACAAGACAGAGCATGTTCCCACCCCTTGGCAGGTCCCCTACAAGGCCCAGTTATGCCACTGATGAAAGAGTTTTTGCCTGTAGGACACAGGGCAGCAGCAGCAGCACACAGAAAGCTGGTACCACAGCAGTGGGCTAAATTTCTCTGATGCCAAATAATATCAAAGTTATTTGGTGTGGATACTACTGCAGTATCTCAGTATCTCCATGGTCAGTTCTGGGCATCTCTCCAAGGCCAATTTTGTCTCTTTTCTGTGCAGTCCATCGCTGCCTTTCCTAGCCCCTATTCCTTTCCACGAATGATGATAATTTTGGAGAAATTACTACTGTGAAGGATTCAAGTGACACCACTGTTCCCTGCATCAGACTGAAGAGGAGTGGCTGAAACCAGTGCCAGCATTTGCCTGTACTGGCTTTGGTGTGATATCTTGCACCAAGCAGGGGAGCAGTACCTTACACCTCTATGACTTCAGAATGCAGCATCAGAGATGCCATTCTGAGCTGTTTTCTAACAGCTGTAGGGAAATCCAGTGAATGGTAATAGTGATGGAGAAATAAGGAGCTGAAAGAAAAAAGAGAGAGAAAGAGAGAGACAAAGGGGAAGGGGAAAAGAAAGGGAAAGACCTTATATAGACTAGAGTGAGTAACGTGATTACTGTTTTATTCATGCCAATTATTGATCTCCCTTCTTCTCTTGGGGTATAGCTCCATACAGTTTATTTCAGATTCCACCCAGCCCTTTCTTCCATAACACATGTTGATGTGTTCTCCTGAACGGAACCTGTTACTGCATACAAAGGAAAAATCAAGTCCTCTTTTTTGGTTTGGGATTTTTTTTTCTTTTTTTACTTTACCATAAAGCCTGTGTAAGAGGTGGAGGATGACTTGCACTGCTACCCTCCTACTTATTATTTGGAAAAGAAAATACATGATTTATATAGGCATTTTTGCCATTTTAGTTCTTGCAAATGCTCGTAGTCATTTAATGCACTGTGGATAATCTGGGTTACAGATTACATCTGGAATATATGCTATAAGGAATGGCTCCAATACTGATCTGTGGCTGCTTACCATAGTTAGAAACCCCAATGGGAGCAAAGAGTTACTCCAGTGAAACCTCATTAAACTTAAGTTCTGAGGAGCAACCCCCCTATATATACACGTAGAGCAGGGCAGGAACTGACAGTCTAGAGAGAGCTGTCAGAACACAACCTGTAACATCTGAAAGTGGCCATGCCTCTACGTCCCCTAGCACTCTGTCCCTGCCTGCTGGCAGCACAAATATCTCAGCAGATGCTTTTGAGCAGAGCTATGCCCAACCTACTCCAGCTGTATATTGATTTTATTTTTTTTTTTCCTCCAGCAGCTTCTTCTCTGAAGCAAATGCACAAACCAGCCTTTTTCTGACTAATTCTGTTTTGCATGGTGCTAACATATAATGTTGGGTTGTTGTTTCCAGCCTTGTTATGTTCTATTTCATTGCCTTGGCTGGAGCACACAAACGAGTGGTTGAGCAGCTGAGGGATCAACTGGTTATGGTAAGATTTGACCCACTTGTCTACCCCTAAAGTTTTCTTTGTTGTGCCGGTAATCAGGCATGCAGAGGAACAACAGTTTTTGTAGTCTTCTGGATACTTGGTGTTTATACAGGCAGTGAAGAATGTTTCAGAAATTATACAGGAAAAATTACTGAAGCACGATAGTATTTCTCAGTCTAGTTGGTTTTCTTGGGTATCAGCTGCCACTGCAGCAAGGTCTTGTTACGTGACATAGGCCTCTGAAAAGTGGTGTCCCTGTTCATCTGTTGTCTTGCTTAACTCCACCCATCTGCATGGTTTTTTTTCTGCCAAACAAGAACCTGAATCTTGTGTTTTCTGTCTCCTCCACCATCTTAGAGAACCCCCACCTCTATTTCCTTCTTCGCTCTCACAAACAGGCACCCAACTCCCTACTCTTCCCTCCAGGCCTATGTTTCTACTGCATCATGTCTGGTCTTATTCCTGAGCACAGATCTTTGTGGCCATCAAAAGCTGCTGCCATGTTTGACAGCCTTCACATACTGTGGTCTGTCAAACTCTGCTCTAGTCAGAACCTAGCCTCACTAGTAAGACTCCTCACTTTCTTAGGAAGTAGCCCATTTCTTGGTATGTGCTTCTTTTAGATATGGCATTTAACAACCTGTCCTTAGAAAAACACTGTGCTAGGGAAAGATTTTTGAATAGTAAGGAATTTAGGAGCAAAAGCCTTACTGCTTTTTCAAGGGTTCCCAAGTCAGTTAGGAATTCTGAAAATCCTTGTGTGCTTTTTATTTTTGTTTGTTCACTGTTGTTAGGCTTCTTTGGAAGTACAGTTTTAAGTTTTTAGGTGTGTGAGATGTTTTTACTAGGCTCAATGCAGAACTGTTAATATGTGACCTAACATAAGATAAATGAACTCAAGACTATTGTAAACTTAAAATTGATCAGGCAGTTGAGGGTATGCTGGGAGCCACTAATTAGAGTACAAAGTGGTGAGTGCACCTATTTATTTCTAATAAAGAAATGAGCTGTTCATAGGTAACTGGTACTACTTCTGTTCATCTAGAGCTTACTTTTTATCTTGTCTTTCCAGGAGAGTCGTGACAAGCTGTTCTTAATCAGAAAGATAACAGAAGCTCGGGGGCGTCCTTGAAAACCACTAAAAGCCAGAAGAACTTGACTTCCTGAAACTCCCAGAACCACTAGATAAGAGTAGAAGCATCTGCAGCACTTAAAAACTGAGTAGCTGACTAGCACCCTGGCACTGCAGTCTTAGTCTTGATTGTGCTAGTGGACCTTGGAAGTTTCCAAGACTGGAAATTTAGTTAATTTATACTGTTAGACCTGTCCAAAAAATTGTATAGTAGGGCACTTTGTTGCTGCTACAGTTTCAGGGTTGTTGGGGTTTAAGTCCCTATTTTTTTCAGGGATTTTGGGTAAAGTGTGGTCAGAACTGAAATTCTATTTAAGAACTTTGTACTGTTTTTACAAATTATGCTTTAAAAATCAGGAGGGAGGGGAAAGTGGGGTTTTGCATGTTTCCAACTCACTTCTCTTTTAAAACCAAAGCAAAAGAGAGATGTATGTCAGCATTTTGAAATAGCACACAGGAGAAGAAAACATGGCATGCGTTTGAAAACAGTTTTCTAAATATTTTTAGAGAAGAGATTTTGATACTTACTTTGCTCTGCAATAGCAAGTGCAGTTGAACAGTGGATAGCTTTGCAACATAGTTCAGAGAAAACAAGCTGATGAAAGAGCTCTGAATAAACACTGAGATACAGGAAGAGACCACCAGTCGGGTCACCGGGCAGTGCACGTCTTGTCATAGGGAAAGCCATGCCTTAAATGCATCTGGCATTTGAGACCTGAATGAGCAACAGTAGTTGGCTTATTTTAAAGCAGAAACTGGACACTGAAGAAAAAAAACAACCAAACTCTTTTTTTCCTTCTTTACTTGAAAATATGTAGCCTTGTAAAAAGAAAAAGAGAAAAAATAAGACTATAAATACTGTTCCAATGTGCTTAAGTAAGGGCTATTCTATTTGATTTCAAATAGTTCAAGAGCACTTCTTAAACTTACATTGCTTTGATGCTAGTCTTCTACAAGACTTTTTTTTTTTCTTAGTTTGGAAATACTACTTTCCTTAGCTATTGGGATGCTGTATACATCAGTAACAGCATGCATATATCCCACATATTCACAGAATTTTATGGGTGGAAAACAGTACTCAAAACCAAACTGTGGGAAAACCAGCTACTTTGCAAATGATAGCACATGAACACAGCTGCACTGATTTGTGCGTTGTCCTGTTTGTCCCTTGCTTACAACAGTATGCAAATATATGGAAAGTTTAGCGGGAAAGTTGGTCTTGGTCTTTTAAGGTATTTAGTGGTTTTTTTACTGAAGACACCATTTTTTCTGGCTTCCCTGAAGGCTGTGCTTGCACAATTGGACATGTTGTTCAATTTCTCCATGTCTTAATTTTCTCCTCTAAGAAAAAGGCATGTACCAGCTCTGCAGCTAAATGTGTTAATGTCTGGCACACCTGGCTGGAATGTATTATTATATCCACATTGAAGCACCAGTGAGCCTGTGTAAGTACTTATTATGTATGCTCATTATGGCAGCTTCTTGAGATTAGTGTACCTGGGAAGTATAATTTCCCTTAGTTTTAGCTATGCTATGCTACTTAGATTATGATGCAAACTTTTACTTCCTTATAGACAGCCTGCTCTTCTTGTACAACTCCATCTCATTGTAGACATAAAAGTTTCTCATCTGCTGACCTACTCATCTACTAGTTACCCCACCCTAATCTGTCTTCTAATGAAATCAACTATTATCCTTCTGTATTTTTCTTAATTACTCACTCTTCTGTGTCTCTTCACTTTCCCCACACTAACACCACACTTCAGTCTTTTCCATCCAAATGAACAGGCAGAACAAAAAGCCCTCAAATGGCCTGCTACCTTTATTTTCCTTTGCCTCCAAAGTAATACTTCATTTTCCTCTCTCCTTTTCATTTTTACATTACCTAACACATGGACCTTATTTTTAGTGGCTGGAGTTCTGCTTTATAGCTATATTCTAGAGCTTCCTTCAATACATGTCCCTGCATCATGGCCTCTATTTTCACTTAATGATAACTGTGAAACTGAGATTCAGGCCTTTATCCTTACCCTTCTGAACTACAAAACTTAATTTTACTCTATGGCTGTAATCATCTTCCATAACATTGCATTTTCCTCCTACCTAGCCCCAATGAATTAAGTCTTCTCCCTACCCCCAACCCCCCACCATAGACTCTCAGAATGCCATTGCTAATATCATCCTTTCAGTTATCATTACTATTATGCTGCAGGCAATTGTGCCTCCTCCAGTAACTCTCCTTTCTTTATTACATTACTTTGTCTTTAAGATCCTTGTCCATTCTCTAATACCTTATTCATGACCAAGTTGCAGATAGGTTTCTGTCTATGATGAGTAGATAGTATCAGCTTCATGTTACACTTCAAACAAATTCTTTCCCTCCTTTCTGCTATGGTAGTTGTCATTCCCAAAAACAGTTCTTCTCAAAAATCTGTAAAATTACATAACTGTCTTTCTTTAAATCCTCTTTATGCTAGTGTCTGTACAACAGCTGGATAGAATTCTAGACTCTGATTATTGTGTTAATATTATCCATACTATTTCCTTTTATTTTCCTCTTTTCCTGCATTGTCTTCTGTCCTAAAATTGGATTGCAAGATCATTTGGTACAAGGATATTTCTCCTTTTTTTTTTTTTTAACTCTAAACTTACAAAGTGCCCAACAAAACTTCTAATCTATGGTTTCAATTTCTGAGATTTATTATAAATCAGTTATGACTAATAATTATGTTTCATAATGTTCTGTTGAAGCTGATGGGGTTGTAATCCTCTTCAAGCAAGAGTATACACAAACTAGTTATACAATGACTATAAAAGGAATTATTTGTTGAGCAGAACTGAACACAAGAATCTAAATTTCTCACCAGTTTTCAGATCAAAACACCCCAAATCCCCCAGCCTTTTCCACTCATGGCCACCTAGCATTTTATCTGCCCCTTGGTCAGAGACAAATCAGAAATGGACTTTGGAAGGTTTCATGACGAAATAATGAATAACAAACACTATAATGCTAAAGATAAATGTGGGAGGGAGGTAGAGAAAATTGTGCAGATAACATCAGCACTGCATTAGAGGTATGCTCATGTCTCCTGCTAACACTTCTTACATTGTAGTTTGCAACAAAGGATGCAGTTTACCATTTAGAAGATGAAAAAAAGAAAAAAAAAAGAAAGAAAAAAATTACTTGGGAAAAAAGATTTGTTGCCTGTTGCAGTTGGAGTCCTAGGGATCCCTAAATTTTTCCAGTGAATTTTGGTTTACTCTAAAACAGACAAATAAATACATACATGTACACATGTATGCATATACATAAGCCCTCAGGAGGGTATTTTACAATTTTCTGTCTTGGCTGAGTCTACCAAGACATACATTTTTAGGAAACATATAAATGAGTTTGGTAAGAATGTCAGAACAGCAGTGAAATTTTAAGGTACTTTTCAAATGTGAACCTAACACACATGAAGATGTAGCAGTTTCCCAAGAAACAGATTGTTAACAGCAGCCTAAAAGACAGAAACATCCCTACTCTTCTCACAGAGCTGAACAAGGCAGTTTACATGGCAGCATGAACCTTTTTAATACTGAACATGTAAGCAGAAGAAACAAAGGTTATAGGGTTTTGGGATGATACCTGAAATATCAAGCAATACTGGCTCAATTTTTTCACATTCCATTCAAATACAGAAACATGGTTTTATATTACCACATGTTTTACAAATAAAGGTTGTACTCTTTCTGGCAGAGCTCATATAACACACTCAACAGATACTATACATAAATTTTAGCCAAGTTTCAGATCTCAAGTTCTGGTCATTTAAGAAAAGTTTCTGGTCATGTAGAAGATACACATTTGGCACTAATGTTTCCAGGAGCTGGATGATGAGACAAACTCAGACTTTGGCAAGAGTTTTGGCCCTTCATCCTGTCCAGTTGATCTGTGGAAAGATTTTAATGTTCTAACTTCTAATCATTTTCTCAGCCAAATAGCATTATAGTTGCCAAGAATAAGTAAAGTCTATGAAAAGTAAAACTTTGGAAAAAAAAGAAAGGACTTGAATGTTTGAGCTATTTTAAAACTTACAAGGCTGTTTATTTGGAAGCATATTAAGTTGCTAGGTGACATAATGGAGCACAAGTCCTTGAACTGCCAGCTCCAGTGTATAATATGACCTGTATTATTTTTTTAATCAGAAGAAAACTGCAACAGTAAAGGCAAACAATTAGTTGTAATGTTGTAACTACTAATTCAGAATGCAATGTCTGACCTTCTTAAAACATGTAATTGCCAGATCCTGTAACTCATACAGCCACATAATTGTTTCAAGCCCATAGGTTGCTTGTGTTCTCTGGTGCACTTTCTCAAATACTGGAGCAGAAGAAAGTTTGACACTTATCTCTGAGGTTTAGCATAAATGCAAATGCTGAAAATTCTTCAAGTACAAGGTGATTTCCCAGGGAAGACAAAAAGATCTTAAACACAGTAAATTCAAAGCAAACCAAAATTTTTCAGGCCTCTAGCACAAGATGCAATCTCTAGACCAGTACATTATCTGGAATGGGTAGCTGTCACCTCCAGGCTCCATTTTCCAAGACTTTCTTCAAGCTCTAAGAAATACAAATGCTGAAAACAGTTCTTTTCGTTTGGTAATAACAGAAAGATGTCCTACAATTCCTGCATCTTTGTAATTGGCTCTTCACTTCTAATAACAGGCCTTTTTTCCAAATCTTAGGAAAATTTTAAAAGCCAAATTACTTCTTTAGCTAGGCCTCAAGAGAAGATTTCTGTTAATTAGCAACACTGTAATTGTGGATTTAAAAAAAAAATGGCTTTTGCTCATCATATTCCTCTTGCACCTTTCTACCTTATTTTCTGCTAGAGGTTGGAAACCTACTGTTCCTTTTCTTCTTTTTTTTTTTCTTTTTTTTTTTACGTGTGAAGATTCTAGCTTCTAGCAAGCATTGGACATGGTGTGTAGACTTATCACAGAGGGGACTCTAATCAAATCCGTGTTCATATGAAAATTAAGTTATATCATGGAAGAGTGAAGAGATTGAGACAGATGTCTTAATTTCTCTTGGCTAACGAAAGTTTTGTGTTATTTTGGGCTTTTTTGTTATTATTTTGTTACTTGTGTTACTTTTACAGTTTCAAACAAAATAATTAGTTTAATTAATCCTTTCATTAGCTTTTAAATGTACGAGAGGCAGTAGCTTCCATGCTCTTTTCCCATTTCCATCCTCTTCTCCCTCTCCATCCCCTTGTTCAGAAGGGAGAAAAAATAACAGATTTGGATTCAATTCCATACAAGCCACTGCTCTTCCTGTTATGCTGGACACTTAGGTTGTGACTGTGATGGATAAGCAATAAATATACTGAATAAAAATAAAATCCACCCTTGGTTGTTCATTTGCCAGGAGAAGCCCTGAGACTCTGGTTTAAATTAATTTCAGTTGCTCAGCCTATCTACTGCTGTATTACCTTCTCCCTGCTGTTCAAAGTTACCTCCTCCAAGGGGCTTATTTTCCATTAGGTTATGGCCCTAATCATGAAACAGTAATTCCCCAGGGGCCCAGATAGTGCTGATTATCTTCTAATGAGATAAAATACCTCTCATCTCTAGGTCACTGCCTTAAAATCATCTCTAGTTCCTCAGTGGCTAGAAGTGATCACAATCTGTTGATGACAAAATATGTTAATGGTGGTGGCTACTGCTGCCCCAAAGCAAAGCACTTAAGGGAAGAACCTAGATGAAAATGTAGAACTTAGGAGCAGGGAGGGCTATGATTTTTATCTTTCATTTCTGCTGTTTTTCATCAGGTCAGCAGCTCATCTGAAACAAATTCAAAACTAACCTTCAACTCAGAGTAAATATGAGCCCAGTAACAATTTGTAAATACAACTTACCCATATATTTGTCAGGAAATTATATTAGGGTGAAACTGTTGTGGGTTGGGTGGGGTTTTTTTGCAGTATCATACCTGTGATGACATAAGTATCAGAAAAGCAATTCAAAACCAGAAATGAAAAATTCAGTAACAATGAAAATTTCATTTAACACAATTCCATCATTTAGTCATTGCTTTTTGTATATATTTCTATAGGGTGTTATGACAAATCAGTGGGAGTCATGCAGCATATAACATACAATTTAGAAAACAGATTTTTGGGAGGATTTCTCATTTCATAGGGAGTTGTAGAAACAAGTTTTTGTTCCAAGCCTCAACAAAACAAAATGAAATAATAATTTCCTAGTTTCCATGCATTGGAAAACTATATTTCAATGTCTCCAATATTTGCATGTCTTCTTCATATGCATATACAGAGACATATGTACAACTGAAAATATCTTTCAGTGTCATTAAAAAAGCTGAAGACCAGGTTGTTGACATGGTGGACATTATACAAAAGCAGGCACAGAAGCTGAAGTATAAATAACTACTGTCTCCTTAGTACAAATATCTATTTCAAGATTTATATTAAAATTTGGATTCAAGGTAATTGTGCATTGAGTATGGTTTGAACAGACCAAAAAAGAAATCTGCTATTTTAAACCTCAGGAAAACACTGAAAAGCAGTACTTTTTCACAGTCTAGGGCAAGGATGTTTGCTGCCCCATTTTCATTCTGTTCCTCAGCTGGGAGGAGGTGGCTTAGCACCAACACACAGCCTGTCTTTCATGCCTGGTGCAAATGTGGACCCTTGTAAGAGTTTATGCTAGCTGAGAAAGGGCAAGAAGGACCCTTGTAAGGCACGATGGGAGCTCTCCTGTCTCTGCACAGCCTGGGTGCCAAATTCCCCACACCCCTCTGTTTCAGGAGCGCAGCTCTGTGTGTTGATCAGCACAATACAGCTGTCCACCCGCGTGGTGATTAATGGATAATAAACAGCTCAAGCACCCACAAACAGCATTTTTTTTAGTAAGCACCAGCCTGGAATCAATTAAATAACAAGAAGGGCTCTAAGAAGTGCCATCAATTGCAAAAGTTATTACACTTTCAGGATGTTTCACTGAAAACTCCCACACAAATCAGACGTGTCATGCTGCTGTGTCTTAATCAGGAGTTTTCAGCAGGGCCAGTGCCCCTCGTGGGCACTGGCTGGTGTGGAGTGGCAGTCCTGTGCAGAGCCATCGGCTCCCCAGGTCCCTCCTTGTTTAGCAACCTGGGTTGACTACTGTGTGGTCTTCAAGAGCGAGAGAGAGAAGTAGAAAAGCCAGCAAGGAGCATGGAGAACAAAGCACAGAAAAAAATAAGCTACAGCTGGCTTCCAGTAAGCAGCAAACCCTGGTTGCTGGCCAAAAGTCCCAAAATGTTGTGCACCTTCCAGGGGAGGTATGAGGAAATGTGCGGTATCCCATTCTCATTGCTTCATTTAACAGCTTATGGGTTTATATGAAAAAAGCAAGGGTACCGAAACACAGAGCAAATTCACCTGTTTTTAAGGCCAGTGCAAAAAAGAGTTAGATAAATATAACATTTATGTTTAGGAAAAAGCAAGACAAGGTTTCTTTTCCTGGTTGCTTTTCTTAGTAATGAACAAGTTGTTTTAAGTAGTCCCAGGTATGTTCTGTAGTGTAAAGCAACTTCCATCCTGGCTTCATCACATTTCTCATACTGTGACTGTAATGGGCAAAGCAGAAAGGAAAGGTGATTGACTGCAGGTCACTAGTCTGCAGCAAGGGGAAAAAGTGAGCAAGTGTCTTCAGCAGAATTCAACAATACTGAACAGGTCTCATTTCCCCTGTGCCCACACTTCTGACGTAAGAAACAAATAGTCCAGAAGTTTCAGCAAGAATTATAATACAAGAAGACAACAAAACTTACCCAACATACCCATACTTTTTGCCATAAGGACAGAGAAGCAGCCATGCAAAACGACAGAGAAAAATATTCTATTTAAAGGAGCCAAGAAGAACTTACATGGGAGCTGAGCAAGGACTCTGAGTATGTAAGTATTGGGTGCAGGCACCCTATGCAGCAATAGGACCGCAGGTAGAGGACTAAGTAGAAAACTGGTAAAACATCCCTAGAGTCTAAATACTTGCATCTGCATTGCTAGAGCTGCCTCTGCCTCTTAGCAGTCCTCCCCCACTGCCACAGTACTCGGGCAGAGCATGCCAGCCTGAGCTCCCATGGCCCTGGAGTGATGCGGGATGGCGTCTCCCAGCCACGCTCCATATTGACAGTGAGATGGGGCTGTCAGCAGTGTCTTCTCATATCTCCTGGCTGAACTTTTCCTACTTTTCAAGAGCTACTTAAATTAGTCTGGAGCAAAAGAATGACTCCTTACCTACTGGATACCTGGTATTAGCATACTCAGCTGGGGCAGCAGATTCCTGTGGATACCCAGATATTAGCTGGGCCAGCTATCAGCACTGACTTTTCCCCTTTTTTGTCAGTGCTCCAATGACAAGGTTAGGTGGTCAGTCTGTTTAGCCTGATAAGCAGAAGAATTTTAGCTGGATCAGTTGCTCTTACAAATTCAAATGGAAGATGGATGCTTGAAGCTTTTTGGACATGACAGACAGGGATATGAACCAAGGTTTTCAAGAGCGAGGCAAGCATTCCTGGGCCACTAAAGTATTACTTCAAGTCTTAGAAACAGGCAACAAGCTGGGGCAAAGTTGCACCTAGGAATACAAAGTAGAAGAAAGTGTTCAATTTTATTAAGCCCTCTTTTTTTCCTCAGTGCCTCCTGTTAACCAAAAAAAAAGCAGCTCCTTCCCAGCAAGCCATCTTTCAGGCCTTCCTCTGCAAGGCACCCAGCTCCTTACAAAGGGAGCTTTTCAGGGCCCTGTCATTCAAGGGAAGTGTACCAAAAGTTCTGGCATTGCAGTGCCCAGCTCCTTATGTGGCTCTGAGTTTATTAATGAGGTAGATGGATGTTTTGAAGGTCTGCATCTGAACACATCACAGAAGGTCCATTCCTATCCATGACATATATTGGGAGCAATTCAAACCCAACAGAATAACTACAGCAGTAGCCTAGAAAAAAGTTACGCTTTCTTTCAGTGCTCCAAGAAGGCAGTATATTCCTCGTGACACATTCATCATTACGAATGTGTCTGCAGCTGAAGATGATTGTTGCCTGCTGTTTAATCAGTGGGAAATGCACTGCAATGATAAATCATTCCTGTGGAGGAGTTTCACAGGCGGCTCTCCCAGCTGGGGACCCCAGGCTGCCACCCAGGATGCTCTGCCACCTGTCCAATGCTTCAGGCTCTCCAAATCAGGGCCAAAGGGGTTTCTTCTCTCCAGCCCTAGAAGAGGGATGTTTCATATGCAGCTCTGTAATCTGATTTGCCAGCTGACCACAAACACAAAGTAAGCTAGTACGAATTACACACAGAAACAGGCCTGGTAGCTGAGATGACAAATCAACTCAGGTTTCATCACTCAGCATTGTTTTTTGAATTAAATTTAAGCTCTTGATGTCATCTAATCCTCACCAGCCCTACCACCCTTCCTCCTTCCTCTCCTCCCATCCCTCAGCATTCACCTCAGGAAAGACCTAGTGACAACTCTTCACCTTGTGCTTAGGGGTACAGGCTTCTGCAGTCACAGAGATGCCAGTGGTGATACTCTAGTGTGCAAAAGGCTGCATTTGAACTTGAACTCATTTCCGTGTAGGCAGCGATCTTCCTCGAAGACTAAGTTTCAAGGGCTATGAGACCCCTGTTTATCTTTAGGACTATCTGAAATGGGACGCCAAAAGAAATGGAGTAGGATTCTGAACCCTTTTTCACTTCTGTAGTCACAGCATACAAATTTTTTAAAATAATGAGATTAAGTGATTACGACAGTCTTCCAGCTGAGATGTTTTTTAGGTGGCACTATTTATTTTAGAAATAAAACAACAGTTCAGGCAGAGACTCAGATAATCCAAAGCATGTACTGAACCTTCTTTGAAACTTAATCCATTTGCAAGCTTTTCATTTTACACTAAATGAGGGAATGTTCAAAAGAAATGTATTTTTAACTATGCGTTAGATTCACTAAACAGTAAGAAAGCATGAGGGACGCCATTCCAGAATGCCATCTCTGTGTTTTTAGGTACACCACCTCTCCATATTCCTGGAAGCTTTCCTCAGCTATGGCATGCTTAGTAGAAAATGAAGAAGAGGACATATTGAAAACAAATCATCATATATTTATGATTCAAATCTTCTTATAACC
>JANZLP010000020.1:22504401-22518260 GCA_026930925.1 Chelictinia riocourii
TTTTAGTTATTAAATCAATCTTACCTCAATTCATGAGTTTTACTTTTCCCCACCCTGATTCTCCTCCCTATCCCACTGGGTAAATGAGGGGGGAATGAGCAAGCGGCTGCATGGTGCCTAGTTGCTGGCTGGGCTTAAACCATGACATAAAAAACACCTAAGTAAGGTGCAGAATCTTGGACCACAGCTACTGCTGCTCATACAGTCACCCAAACCTATTAAAAAAAAAAAATCAAAGAAATATACTTCAAAATCACAGCTGGGCAGTAGAGCTCAATGCAGTGACAGCAGGAATCACTGGGAGTCAGTCTGTCTGTTCTAATGGATACCAAATCAGACATGATATGAGCACAAAACTGAATAAATTAGTCCTATAAGCTTTAATAGTGAGTCAGTCTTTGTTTTCAGTGGGGGATGCTGCTGAGACAGACAGGAAAAGACTTGGATAAAGACTTGTTCAAAGAAATCTAAGAGGTAGAATAAGAGAAGTGGGAACTAGTGAGCTGATGGGTTTTTTAAAAAACCCATGGGGCAGAAGGAGGCTTGTAATGTTCACTGCCTGCCTGTGAATGGGCCCTCAGGCAACAAAAGTGCAGGTCAAACCTGCAGGGCTGCATCTTCCAAGTGAGCAGGTGAAAGACCATCAAGTTATCAACTAAATAATATTTAATGAAGAGCTACACCCGATATTATGACTCATTAGTGAAAGTTAGGAACTAAAAATTGAGGTTCCCTTGTCCCAAATTATTCTGTATTTAATACCCTCTGTGCAGTGGCTGTTGCAAACTCATCACCCTGTCCTCCAAATCACTGTGATTTGTCTGCATTAACAGTGAAAAACATCTTGACCACGAGGAGGTACAAATAAAATTGAGAGGTTCTGCAACTACTAATTTGGGGGCTCTCAAAACCAGGTTCATTTCAACAAATGAAGGAGGATAACAGGAAAGACACCCACTGGTGGAAACCAGGTGGGGAATAACCAACAGACATGAGTGCTTGATCTATCCACTCAGGTAACCAAAAGCGCAGGCATAGAGGAAAGGCTGCTTCAGCGCACTGGCAGTCTGAGGGTAGCCCAGCTTTCTGTGCCTGCTGCCAGCGGGCTGGCAACAGGGAGCACCTGCCACGTTCAGAACATCGCACCCTGACTGCAGGGGGAATGAGAACTGCAGAGATCAGAAGCATTAAGCAAACTTCATTCTCAGGGCAGATCAAATTTGAGTCCTCTCACCCTTGACAAAACCCCTCTAAAATTTTTGCACTTCAAGGCATAAAATCACAAGAGGTTGTTAAAAGCGTAACATTATTCAGAGTCTGAAAAGTCCTCCGTCACACCCCAGCACTTCTAGTGTTCCACACCATACATCTAAAGCCACTTAGTCCTTGGTGACATTTAAAGAGAAAATTCCTCTTCAGCGCCTCACTCAATTGCCATGACAGAAACCAACAGGGTGAATACTTCAACCTTAAACAGCATCTTCGCTTCTCTGCTACTAATAAGCTGTTATTGTACACATATGAACATGCTGACACACACATTATGACAACTTGGACCATGTAGACGGTCCACAGATCTACACATATGACAGCTTGGACCACATAGATATACACACACAAGTGCATATAAAAGTTTCCAACCTCCGTGTATTCCAAGGGTGCTTTTCTTTCCACCGGTCCCACATCCTTCAGAAGTTCTGCCAGCTCCTGCCCACAGCACGCAGTGCCCGTCTTTCTTGCCAACTGCAGGAGCTGCCCGGCACGATGGTGGGGAAGCAGCAGACCCAGGGAGGCTTGAGTGGCCTGTGACTGCCCCAGGGTACTCCAGTGGGAAAAAGATGGAGGAGGGGGGAAAGAGGTGGTTCCCAAGATGTCACTGGAACTATTGTCATATCAGTAGGCTTCGCTTCCCATTTATTATATTTAGGCCAAAACATGGGTAGTGACTTATAAAAGGAAAAAAAAAACCCCAACAACCTCCTTGGCTTATTTTTTCCATGGAGGACCTGACAAGGTTTGAACATCAGGACAGGAAGTAAAAAGAAAGCAAGCAAAACCCATACAGTTTCCAGATCTTACTGAAATCTTACTTTAATCCAGGGACCATAAGCATCAAGAGTTAGAGTAGGAAATAAAGAATCCCTCGCCTTCACCTCAAACAGATAACAACCACTGTGGCATTGCTAAAAGCTCTAAGTGTTGTAGCTTTTCATAATGAGTAACAATGTCAGGCAAAGCACATAACACTTACCTTTGTAATAGAGTACAATAATAATACACTACCATAATTTGTTGGTACATCTTTACACGAGTAGGAAGAAGCTACTATGTTAATCTTAGAAACATTAGGAGCTTCGCTTACAGCCATACAAAGTCAGAGTGGATTCAGGAATAAATTTACTTAATTTACACTGCACAGCAATAGTCCATCCCATGCTAATGGCAACTCTTCTGCTCTTTGTCAGTATGTTCTTGCTATCGGGAATTTGGATGGTTCTTTAGCTGTTTCATTTGCTATTTTGTGTGACACATCATGAGCTCTTCTCTGCTGGTGTTTTCCAGCTTTACAACTGAGGATTATCCCTTTGGGCTGATGATCCTTTTTCCAAAAAGGTAATGCTGTGAAATATGGGAAGCAGGTATAACAAATCTGGAGAGGAAAAGCCTTCCATGGAAGTCTGCCAACTCTAATATTTCCACTCCCTAAACACACACTTCGCCTTAACACCTACTAATCTACCAAAATGGCTGAGCTTAAGTGCACACAAAAAGAAGTCTCCTCCCCACGAGGTGGTCACGGCATCCCATCTTCTGCAGCTCGCCCAGGCTTCGCCACCCAAGGGGCGATAGCAAGCCTCCAGTCTCAACTCTCAAGCCCAGCTCCAAAGACCACTAAGCCAGCTCAGTCAGGTAGCAGTCTGGTCTTTCTCCTTCCTGGGACATCCCATCACCCACATTTTTCTGGCACCTGTGCCTAGTAAATCAAGGGACTCACTAACCTGGACTTGCATCACTGACCTTCACCTTGAATAACTGCTGCCTCTGCTATAAGCTATCAACCTAGGATATTGGTCATGATACTCCCAAAGAAGCACCTTCAATTTAGAGTGATCTCATCATTACTACTACTTTTAACACTTGCTATCATTTCTGCACAGAAATAAATAAATCCCCATCTTCTCTCAGAGACTGAGAGACTCTTCTGAAATATATCTATTCAGCATTTTTTCCAAACAGCTTCTTTAAAATGTCTTTTTTTAAAACCAAAGCTGACTCACCCTCTAATGCAAGATAGTCTGACTCACATTTAACACTTTGATCTCCGCAGCTCATTTTGGTCAGCAACTGGCTTAACTATATCCTTGTACTATATGTAAAGGGAAAGAAAGGAGAAAGCAAAACGTGCTTTAAACATCCATTCAGTTCCAGACCATTGAGAAATGCTCAGGATAAATCTGCAGAGAAAGGAAAATTGTTTCAGCACCCAGAGACCTATTACAAATTAGAACAGAAATGAATTTTTTTCGGCAAGAGACAGATTTGTGCTTTCATGTTCCCAGATTCAGATGGAAAGGGGGCTCCGTACAAGAGATATTTTGCTAGAGGGGTTTCTTTTTCTCATTTAGCTTCATCAAAATCCTCATGATAAGACTGAACGGCACCACTTCAGAAATGAAATAATAATCCAGAAATAATTTCCCATTTACATATAACTTGCAGTGGAATTTATTACTTAATACTGCTAAAGTATCTAAAACGGGGAGCCCTAAAAAAGGAGGCACAGATTTAGGTCAGATATAAACTGCTACCACTTCACCCATGGGACATCCCCAGTTCAAACAGCAAGGGCAGTGTCAACATCCTTGTTAAAGCCACACAGCCCCGACCCAGGGAAGACTCCTGTCAGGTGGATCCAGTTAAGTCATCTGCAGCAATTTTCCAGAGGAATCCAAGAAGCTGGAGAGCAGATTTTATTGACATTAATGGGATCTGGGAGATTGCTTGCCTTTAGCTTTCTTTGGAAGATCTCCAGGTTAGCCTCAGAGCCTGGCCTTCACCTCGCTGTGGAGATCATTAATAAAACCAAAACAAGGTCTTTGCCCACTGTCAGCAGTTTAAGTCCAGACAGCAACAAAGCACCACAAGGCCATTTGCTCGCTCCTCTCCCCTGGTGGGATGGGAAAGAGAAAACAAAGAAAAGCTTGTGGGTCGAAACAAGGACAGGGAGGGATAACTCACCACTTATGGTCATGGGCAAAACCAGACTCAACTTGGGGAAAAAACAAAATCAATTTAATTTACTAGCAGTCAAATCAAAACAAGGATAATAAAAAATATAAGAAATGAAACCAAATCTTAAAACACCTTCCCCCCACCTCTCCCTTCTTCCCAGGCTTGACTTTATTCCTGATATTCTCTATCTCCTCCCCTCAGTGGCACGGGGAATGGGGGTTGGGGTCGGTTCATCAGAAGTTGTCTCTGCCACTCCTTCCTCCTCAGGGGGAGGAGTCCTCACTCCTCCCGTGCACCAGCGTGGGGTCCCTCCCACAGGAGACAGTCCTTCACAAGCTTCTCCGATGTGAGTTCTTCCCACGGGCTGCAGTTATTCATGAACCACTCCAGCGTGGGTTCTTTCCATGGGCTGCAGTCCTTCTGGAACAGGCTGCTCCAGCACAGGCTTTCCCATGGAGTGGCAGCCATCTTGGGGGGCATCCCCCTGCTCCGGCATGGGCTCTTCTCTCCCCCTCCCTGGGCTGGGGGGGACAGCCTGCCATCTGCTCATGGGCTGCAGGGGCATCCCCTCCTTCCTCACTGGTAACTTCAGTGTCACCTGCCTGTGCTGAGGTCCATCTGATGGGCTGGCCTTGAGTCAGGGCCAGCCACGCGAGCATCCCCTGAGGTCCCCTCTCACCCTCCCATGTCGACCTTGACTGTGCACTGTGGGGAGCCTCATAGTCCTTTGCTCTCCTCAGACCTCCTGGAGATGCTGGACACCTTGATGCTCTTATGCAGACGGGACACGACATCTCTGTCGTGCCGAACTCCTTCTGGCAATTGTGCAAATTTCTGTGCTACTGGTGGCAGAGGAGGTGGAGGCACCACAAAACTTCACTTGCGCACCCCATCCTCTCTTTAACGAGCTATGTCCCAGGGGTGGGGAGCAGAGGAACAACATGGACAAAGTTACTGGGGTGAAAGGAGCCGACTTCTCCAATCCCCACCTGCCAGCACCCTTACAGATAAGTTTTCTGCTGTTGTCCTTAAGGAAGGAGTTATTTCTCAGTATAGGCATGATGTAATGCTCCTTTTTTCACTTCAGAAAGAAAACAGGCATTACAGTCTGTACTTTAATAATATCTATGCAGTTAAATAACTCACTCTGCAGCTGTGTGTGGGAGCATGTTGCAATGTCAGTCTCGGAGTAACTCATTTTTCAGGCGCAGCAGAGCTAAGGAGGAGACTCCCTGGCACAGGACTGACCTTGGATGTGGGTAGCAGCCAAGAGGCAGCTCCGTGCCGGAGGCTGCTTTGCCTGCTGTTTGCCATCTGGGAATGATGGCCGAGCCAGGCAAAACCTCCCCCCCGCCCCCGAAAGCATAGTGTGAATGGCGGCAGCATCGTGGCCCTGGCTCCCTGCGATGGCCCTGTCTCATGCAGCTCATTCCTCTCGCCTTTGGCTTTCCACAGCTCTCTCCTTGGCCAGGAGGGAGCTGCTGTCACCTGCAGTTTGTGCCCTCTGCGGGGCATTTGGGACATTTCCCAGTAATGAAGGGGATCACATCATGGTGGAGAGTGCACGAGACACGGGCTGGAAACATCAGCATCTCTCTGGGTAATGGGCATCACTGGTAAGGCAAAATTTCCCTGGATGTACATCAGCTTGAAACACTCTCACTAGTGTCAGTGGCACGTTTTCCATAGGCCAGGGCATGGGTGAGCTGCCCAGGCACCCTGATGTTTCCAAGCACGTTGGACATCCCCTTCAGGGTGCTGCTCACCCACCTCTTTGGGACTGTGCACCTCTGCCCTTTATTCACGGATTGCCCCAAGAGCCTGACGTTGCTTCAGGGCATGCCCATCATTTGTACGCCAGCTTTCCTGGCCACAAGCTCTGCTGTATTCCCACAGGCAAAACATCTGATTTTGAGACCATTCAAAAGTTTTCAGTCACTCAGAAACTTCTGTCAGCTCCTGCTGCTCAGCCCTGGTTTTCATGTCCTTCTCTGAGCCCGAGCTGCCAGCATAAAAGCCTATTGTATTGTCATAAAGCAAGACCAGAATTTATTAGTATTTTTATTATTTCGCTAGCACAAAGTGACTGCTGTGAAAGCCCATCACAATAAATTCCTCTGGGACACGATGGCCTGACCCTGATCAAAGACGTTAGGGAAGCAGAGTGGTGAGCGAGCGCTTCCAGCTGGTGCACATGTGCCAGGAGTGCCGGCATCCCCGAGGACTGATGTGGAGGAGAACAAGACGTGCCCAGCAGTGTCCTGGCAGCAGCCGGCACACACACATGGGTGTTACCATGGAAAAGAGATTGTGTTTGGTTTTATTTTAAAATGCTGTACCTAAAAGCTTTGCAAGGTCAGAAGTTCTCCGGCATAGTGAGCACATTTTCCTGATGTGTGAAAGCATGGGATTTGCTAATCCATAGATGGACTTCTTAAATACTGTAGGCCTTTCCTTGTCAGCCATTTGCTGCAATCTGATAGCAGCCAGTTCATTGAATAACCACCTTTATCTGATTAAGAGCCTGAGACAGTATGATTTTGTTCCAAGATCTGAATTTCATTTTATCTGGTCAGCCTCTACTTGCTTCATTTTCTACTCTTATCTCTTCCATTATTCTTTTAGGAAGTCTTTCAGAAGACAGCAGTCCCTGCAAGTCTTTCACAATCACCTCTTCCTGATGAAGCTTCCTCTAGAAGCACAGGGTGGACTGTCATCACCACACAATCTCTTTTCCTAATTTACTGCCTTGTTCTGGCACCAGTGTTCAACTCATTCAATATGGTATGAGATGTCACCAAGTTCAGTTCTGAAACAGAATTCTGAGTCTTCACCGTTTCCCAAGTACAATTTTGATGGTCAACATTCTTTCTCTTCAAGTGAGAGAAGGAATCAGAAGCGCAGATAACAACTTCACGTTAAAGCATCCAGCTTATTAGCTTCTATACTTCATCCCCCAAGGAAAAGGAAAGCTTTTTTCCATCCATTGAAAATCAAGGTTTCTTTCTCACTCAGAACTCTGAAGACAGTACAGTGTTTCAGAAAAGCATGGTCAACATGCTGCAGATGGCACGCAAGCCAGAGAAAATGAAGCACCAAATTTAAAAATAATATGGTTAAGACAACATCAGCAAATGAGAGTGGTATTTTCATGTGAGTGGAAAGAGCTCAAAAGCCTAACTAAAATAAACATGAAATGAACTGGGAGAAAAGTCACATCAACTGTTAAGTGTGTTTCATAAGCTCTACACAGCAGAAAAGGCCCAAGTATTTGCAGTATAAAAAAGGAAGAGAGATGAATAATTATCTGTGACCAAAGAAAAAGATAGAAAATTTTAAGAAAGATCATTTTGAATGCGATCAGCATTTTCATGGAAGACACGCCTGAAGATGGCCTCAAGAAAAGAAAGTTTGACAATTCATGGTGCAGTAAATATTGGTTAGGGCTTGAATTCAACTAGGCAGAGTAGCAGTTAAACTAAACAAAAGACAAAATTAACAGTGAAAATGAGCTTTTGTGTTATTGTAAGATCCCAATCAACATTTTACAGCTGAGCTCTACTTTTTATATTTTTTAAAACAGTTAAGATGCTATTTAAAAGCTAAATTAGGGTAACACACTACAGAAAGGTCATTGATATTTCTGAAAAACCTGAAATTATTCCATTCAAATGCTGTGATTCAATTGCAAGAAGGACATATTGAAGCACACAAACTTTGATATGAGAACTTTTTCCATTAGGAGAAACATTTTGCATGTGTATAAAACATCCATACTGGTGCTGACTTAAGTTCAAAGCACACATTCATATATGAGGACATTTGGGGATTTTTTATTTACTTTTTTAAAATTGTTAGTACATTTTGGCAAACATATCCCAAGTTCTGTTAATTTTCCCATGCTGCAGTGCATGTGGTGGCAGTAAAGCAATCTGTTAAATTTTTCAGCAGTTAGACATGCAATGGTAGCCATGCTTTCCTTACTCATCTACAAAATTATGGTACTTGAGTCACCTACATTTCAGTATCAGTATATATAAGAGAGATCAGCATCATCCAACTACTTCTGGGGAAAGAACTGCAAAAACTTCCCTTGTGAAAGCTTCTACGGCTTCAGTAAAATATTTTGCTTAGTAAGAAAAATGTAAGATTTAACATTGATCATAAAGTGAAGACAAAACCCTTGCAACGCATAATCAATAGTTCCCAAAGATAGTCTATGATGACTGGCTGAAGCAGGCTATCAGAGAGCACCTGAGCCCGCTGGGGCCACAGGAGGCTGCGAAGTTGGCTTCGCTCAGCAAAAGGCTTTCCATGGCTGGGGAAACTGATGACACGCAGAACAGGCAGTATCTGGATGAGGATATGCTAGCAAAGGTGCTAGAGTATCTAAACCAGGAGAAATCAGAGCTTGAAAGAGATCACATTACTAAACGGGCAATGGAAAATATGTAATTGTTCTCCAAATATTATTTCTCTTTAATGTGTTGACATCTATCCCAATTCAGTTGTGATTTATTCCCACTCTCCCACTAAACAACCTATGGTAGACTACTTACCATTGAACAGTCTGCATATCTTTCTCAGAGCTGTTATATTGTTTATTGATATATATGTTATAAATTATGGGGCAAACAACACATTGCTTTGAGTGTTTTAAGAAACAAATTGATGAAATCAAGTAAAATTATAATATGTAAACAAATGACCTTTGCATTGTTAATAAAACATGATAAATGAAGAGTGACAATTATAATTTGAAATTTTTAAGATTAATTGGATTATTTTGTTACTGTCTGTAGTGTTTTTTGTGGAGTATCAAATAAAAAAATAAAGCATTATATATATAGTTTTATTTACAAGGCTTTTTCTATTCAGTGTTTTATTGTTGAATAAATTATTTCTGGACAACAGACTGTTTCTTTGTGGCAGTTGATAAAGTAATACTAACTTGAAATGGAAACATACATTTTTACTTCTACAGACAACTCTTCTGCAGTCTACTGTTTTACTGTAGAATAAGTTGGTAGCATATACTACTGGTTTTCTGGGCTATAAGAACACCGACTGGCACTATCTTTAAGAGCAGTGCATACCTGAAGAGCTTGCTGAAGTCAACCAGGGCAGTAAATTCATCACCTATTCTGAAAATTGGGCCCCATGTAATTAATGGTTAACTTAAACTGCTCCATAGAGTTTGATGTGATCACTCTGCCCACTGAGCATCTGCAGCTTTTCCATGTTGAAGTTGAAGTGCTGGACATTAATGACAACTCTCCCCAGTTTTCCAGGGCTCTGATTCCTATCGAAATATCAGAGAGCGCAGCTGTAGGAACCCGGATCCCTTTGGACAGTGCTTTTGATCCAGATGTAGGGGACAACTCCCTTCACACTTACTCCCTTTCTGCAAATGATTTTTTCAGTATTGAGGTGAGAACCAGGACTGATGGTGCTAAGTACGCAGAGCTGATCGTGGTTAGAGAGCTGGACCGGGAGTTGAAGTCAAGTTACGAACTCCAACTCACTGCTTCAGATAAAGGGGTGCCTCAGAGGTCTGGATCATCCCTCCTGAAAATAAGCATTTCAGATTCCAATGACAACAGCCCCGTTTTCGAGCAACAGTCGTATATAATCCAACTCTTAGAAAATTCACCGGTTGGGACTTTACTTATAGACCTCAATGCTACTGATCCAGATGAGGGCGCTAACGGTAAAGTCGTGTACTCTTTCAGTAGTCATGTGTCTGCCAAAATTATAGAGACTTTTAAGATAGATTCCGAAAAAGGACATCTGACCCTCCTGAAGCAAGTGGACTACGAAGTAACCAAGTCTTATGAAATAGATGCTCAGGCTCAGGATTTGGGGCCAAATTCCATTCCAGCTCACTGCAAAATTATAATTAAAGTTGTGGATGTGAATGACAACAGACCCGAAATTAACTTAAACCTGATGTCCCCCGAGAAAGAAGAGATAGCTTACATTTCTGAAGGGTCACCCCTGGACACTTTTGTTGCCCTGGTCAGAGTGCAAGACAAGGACTCTGGCCTGAATGGAGAGATAGTTTGCAAGCTCCATGGACATGGCCACTTTAAACTTCAAAAGACTTACGAAAATAACTATTTAATCTTGACTAATGCCACTCTAGATAGGGAAAAGCGATCTGAATACAGTTTGACTGTAATAGCAGAGGACAAGGGAACGCCAAGTCTCTCCACAGTGAAACACTTTACTGTCCAAGTCAGTGATGAAAATGACAACCCACCCCGCTTCCAGACAAACAGATATGAAGTTGTTATCTTGGAAAATAACTCTCCGGGAGCATACATCACGTCAGTCACAGCCACAGACCCAGATCTAGGTGACAACGGGCAGGTGACCTACACTATTTTGGAGAGCTCTGTTTTGGGAAGTTCTATAACCACCTATGTGACCATCGACCCCTCCAATGGGGCGATCTATGCCCTGCGAACCTTTGATCATGAAGAAGTAAATCAAATCGCCTTTATGGTTCAAGCTAGGGATGGAGGGAGTCAGCAGCTTGTTAGCAATACCACGGTTGTACTAACCATCATTGATGAAAACGACAATGCTCCTGTCATTGTGGGGCCAGTGCTCCGCAACAGCACAGCAGAAATCTCAATCCCTAAAGATGCTGGAATTGGCTTTCTAGTCACCAGGATAAGGGCTACAGATAGAGACTCTGGTATGAACTCTGAACTTAGCTGCTCCATAGCAGCTGACAAGGAAAACAGCATCTTTGTGATGGATCCTAAAACTTGTGACATCTCTATCAATGTGAGTGTTGAATCAGTTCCAGCAAAACAATGGGAGTTTTTTGTGATAGTCCAGGATAAAGGCAGTCCTCAGCTTAGTACTAAAGCACTTCTGAAATGTACTGTTTTTGAGTATGTTTATTCATTTGCAAGCACGGAAGCAACTTTGGTAAGCCAACCCTCCCTAGATGTCTCCATGATAACGATTATATCCTTAGGATCAATATGTGCTGTGTTGTTGGTCATTATGGTTATCTTTGCTACAAGATGCAATCGAGAGAAAAAGGACACCAGGTCCTACAACTGTCGTGTGGCAGAATCGACCTACCAGCACCACCCAAAAAGACCCTCCAGACAGATCCACAAAGGGGACATTACATTAGTGCCCACGGTTAATGGCACTTTACCCATCAGATCTCACCATAGAGCTTCTCCGTCATCATCTCCGACCCTGGAAAGGGGACAAATGAGCAGCCGGCAGAGCCACCACAGCCACCAATCGCTGAACAGCCTGGTGACAATCTCCTCTAACCACGTGCCCGAAAATTTCTCTCTGGAACTCACCCATGCTACTCCGGCTGTTGAGGTAAGGTCCATACCTTGTTTTGGACACCCATTTGCTCACGCATTCACTTGGGAGCATGGAGGTACTCTGCATGCAACCTGCGAGAGCAATGGGCAATTAGATCTGTGCCCAATGCGAATGTGTTACAGATTTCTCTTTAGATGTCACAGCTTTGCAGTTTTGCTCCAATATCAACGCAATCTATTACCATGGGGAACAGGATTAAATCTGTTATTGATAGAATTATTTCTTGGTTCTTCCCTGTAAGGTTGAAACAATAGAGTGTAACATAGACAGTACTCTGCTCCGGTTTGCTCCTCTTTCCTTCTTTCTTCTTTGCCTTCCCTTTCCCTCTGTATAGCTCAGTTTAAGAAAGAGTGCCCAAGTATTTGTGTAGAGAAATAATACAGGAAATTCTTTCATTAATGGGGATGGAGATCTAAAAGCTTAAACATTGACACAGTTTAAGTGCAGCTGTTGTAATATATGATCGTAGTATCTCAAACTTGGAGACTACCCATCTCAGTTTTTACTGCAAATGCTATGTAATGGCTTAAATGAGAGCTGTGTCCTGGTAACTCTTTACACGTAGAGCAATGATGTTTTATTTTGAATTAAAATCCTGGAATGGTAAAGGGTTGGTTCTAATCTATTAAAACAAAACTCCACCTCTGTTTAATTACTTATTTTACTTGTTAATGAATTAATTATTATGAGCTTAGAGGCTAAGGAACAGCAGTGCATTTCCTCATTGTACATGGTCCTCAGGTGTTTCCTGTGGTAGACACTATACTACAAAATTGTCTGTTGTACTGCATTATATATGTGCAGGAATTTGATTTAATTAAACTTTAAAGGAAAAAAAAAACCCAAACACCCAACAAACAAACCTAAGAAGTGAGTTGAGTTTACAACTAGGTATTTGAGCTTTCATTTCAAGGAATCAGTCTCTTCATCTTTTCTTTAGCAGGTTTCTCAGCTTCTCTCGATGCTTCACCAGGGCCAGTATCAACCAAGGCCAAGTTTTCGAGGAAACAAGTATTCCAGAAGCTACAGGTAAGGATCTGGACTGTTCTGCTACATATGCATGTGTGTGTATCAAAAAATATAGACATGTGTGTTTAATCAAAAGTGGAATATAACTTAGGTGAGATAATTTAATTCCACCATCACCACAATTCTCTTCTACAGATATGCCTTACAAGATATGGATAAATTCAGCTTGAAAGACAGTGGCCGGGGTGATAGTGAAGCTGGAGACAGTGATTATGATTTGGGGAGAGAGTCTCCAATTGACAGACTTCTTGGGGAAGGATTCAGTGACCTTTTCCTTACAGATGGGAGGATTCCTGCAGGTAAGAGCACAATGGAAGCTGAACAGTTTATTTACAGTGCTGCCTGGCTGTCACTTTGATAAAGCTACTACTGAGAAAGCAAAAATTCTTTAGCTTTCAAGCCCTGTGTTTCCTTCCTTTTTACTCTGCTTCATGATAAATATTGAGCTGAAGCTTTCACATATCTAGTAATATGAAGCCTCAGCCACAACTGAAAATGTGCCCAGAGCAATGCCTACTTTTTTCTGTTATGCCGCTGCTAATGCCGCCGCGGTGGTCTCTGGTCACAGTAACGCTAAGAGATGTCAGAGGCTTGACTGGAGCTGAAATGGGTTACGGTTGTGGTTTATGTCTGGCTCGAGTACGTGGGATAAAAGGAAGGCACAGGAGGAAGAGCTCTGCTTTATGAAGCAACCTGTAGCGACCTGCGTGGTGGCCCTTTGCCAGTGGTGAGGACTGTTTTGCCTTGCACCCTGTAGACCAGTTAGGACCACAAAAATTACCAGCGCTTCCTGTTGAAACAGCCTGGTATTTCCTCGGATTTTCAACTTATTTTGTACAAATTTCCCATTTTATAATTCTTCATATTGCAAGAAGCCTTTGACTATCCAATGTTTTCTATTTTTTTTAAATATTCAAATAATCTTTATTTAACACATCTACTTTATAAATTGCATATAAACCTAATAATTGTGATTTGGTTTAACTCCCCTGAAAAGAGTGGGCACAAAAAAAAATTTATGTGACCAACTTAAGGCTCTCTATTCCACATGGAAGGCTTTCTTCAGTGTTCCTTGTACCATTTGTAATAGGCATTCCCTTCCTCCCCGCCCCCCAAATAACTACTGAGATAATGACTCGGAGAACAATTTTCAACTAAATATAACTTAATTTGGTTAGATTGGCATTATAATTTGTCCCATAGTAGGAACAAAATAAGTAATAAAATACATA
>JANZLP010000020.1:23597108-23616160 GCA_026930925.1 Chelictinia riocourii
GCTGGGTCCTTTGCCAGCTGGATGCCGTGGAAGGCAGAGGTCAACCCCCAGATGTGGCGCTGGGTCTCGCGCATGATCCTGCTGCTTCTCCAGTTGGTGTCTTACTGGTGGTGGCAACGGGTTTGCTGGCTGTGTTGGGGGATACGTGTTGTGCTGTTCGGCTGTTGACAGGCATGACCCCGGGCTGTAGGCGTTTGGGGTGTTGTAGGTAGCTGGTTCTGGAGCAGATGTCTTTGGAGAGGCTTGACCAAGTGACCCTGCCACCTCTGCGTGCAGAGCATCTGGGTCAGGGAGTGGCTGTAGGGCTGAAAATGAGATGTGGCGTTGGCTTGCCCAGAAGACATGTCAAGGGACAAAGGGGAAAATTCCAGGACACGAGAGATCTGCTTGTGGGCATGTGCTCAATCTGGATCCAGAAATCACCCTTCTCCCTTGTGAGCAAATGGTTTTAGTGCTGTAAGCAGGTTCTGATGCTTTTGTCCCCAATCTGCAAAGCGCACAAGCTCATCACACCTTGCCATTCCCTCACCCTCCCAGCCCTCTGTGGGGGCATTAACCCTCCTTTTAGGCTCAAAGCAAATAACCGGAGTTAAGAAACAACCTCCAATGGCCACAAATTAAATGCGGCAGCTCCAGTTCGAGGACCTTACTGCAATCCCGGGGAAACTCTTCGGAGTCGGGGTCGTCCCTTCACTTGACACATTGGTAGGACCTACCAAAAGCCAACTGCCATCACGAATGGGGCACGCGGGCACCAAGGCTAAACGCGTGCCTGCCCGTGGGAGGTGTGGTTGTCAGCAGGTCACGGACAAGCGTTGCTGCTCCTTGTTTCCTACTGTAGGATCACCACCAGCTCATAGAGCTGGAGCCTGACACGTGGCAGGTTGTTGTGGGAGAGGACATCCGGGCACTGGTGCGAACTGTCGCGCGAAGAGGGTGATGGTGATGGTGACGGTGATGGTGACGGTGATGGTGACGGTGACAGGTTCTCCACAGGGCGTTCGTTGAGGTGAGGGTGATGGGACCCCGGGCACGATGGTGCTGGGCAGGCAGGTACGCGAGGTGTCACTGACGTTTGTGGTGCTAGAAAGAAGCTGAAGGTGCTGAAGCTCTGGAAACCCCATCTGTCAGCTGAAGGACACTTCCAGGTCGGATGCATTCCCGTAGCCTTGTCTTCAGTGTGCTTTAAATGATGTTGCTTGAGATGACGCTGCCCTCACCGGGGTCTCCATGGGTGGCTGGGTTCTCCAAGACAAGAAGGAGCTGCCCAACGCTGGGCGTCAGCAGGTGTTTGGGTGGCAAACCGAATGGATGAATCCCAAGAAACTCTGGAAGACTCCTCCACTCACCCGTAGCTGCCGACTTCTCCTCTTACGGTGTGAGGACGCGCCATCCCGTTGCCGCACCCCACCTTTGTCAATGATCTTTATCTGCAAGGGTCTCCAGTGAAGACGGAAAAATTGCCACTTTTACTGGTAGGGACATGCCAAGCAGCTCATGACTAAGTGCAAGCCCACTTGATCCCTGCCCCCAAATTACTAGATAGCCAGGTCAACCTGCAGGACAAAGATAGTGTGCTGTGGTGTAAAATGTTCCTTGGGAGCTGGGCTGAGGGCGGCTGAGGTTTTCCCAAGACTCTATGCTTTTCCTAGGCAACGCAATGCAAAGAGCTAGCTGTAAGGTGTCTGGGTTTTCACCTTGGGGGGGAACTTGGGGCAAACTACTGCCTGGCTGTAGTTACTGTGGGCAGCCTGGTCCTGCTAGACCCTGTCCACATGTTATTGTAAGCTCTGAGTACCTGCGGGTGTGGGTATTTACATGTGATGTGGAGGAAGGGAACCCAGTGACCTCCTCCATGCCTCCCTGTTGTTCCCATGTAACTGGCTACCATTTTCTTGCTACAGGAGAAGCTTTTATCTCCTCTCTGCATGCCAACCATGCCTAAGCACACTCTGTGTGTTTGCAGGAGCACAAGTTGATGCCAGCTTGTGGACTAGACTGCTGCATCTCTGAGCCATAGCCCTTGTTCTGCAGTATTTCCAACAGAGGAGGAGCAAAGGCATGGAGAGAGATGGAAATGGGGTGAGTAGAGAAGAGTCGGATGTGGCAGAGGGCATTCAGAGACCTCCCCATTCCCAGCCCTGTACTAGTATCCCATGAAGAGGCCATGCTGCCCAGTGCCTGATTCCTTCCCCTGAGCTCCCATGTTCCAAGTCTATCCCAGAACCCACTTTTCCATAATTCCTTCCAATCCAGCAGCTTGCAAGGGGGTTTCTAACACAGCGCTCTCGTTTGCTTCAGGCTCAGAGCACATCCAGCTCACTCATGTGCTTGCCCTGAGCTGTGCATGATCCCGAGCTAAGCAAAGCACAACCGTGCCTGCGGTGCCTGTCCTGGGCAAGTGAGCAAGCGTAAGGACCCTCTCTGGCAGGAGTACACTGGCAGGAGTACACCAGCCCAATATATAATAGCCCTCAAGGACAACTGGGAAAGAAGGATTGACGGATTTGCCATAATTCACAGAGAAAGGGAGCTTGGGCAGGGGGACAATTCCTGCTTCTAGCGACAGCTGGGCAAAGCGGTTGGTTATGCGGCGAGGCGAGCCAGGCAGCCCCAGGCACCGCTGCCCTGCTACAGGCAGGAGCCCCCAGCACACCCCGGCATCGGGGTGACAGACCACCGTGGGCTACCCGGCAAAAGTCACCTCTCTTCTAGATTCACTGCCAGACCAGTCCTTATAAAATTCAGCCAACGTGCTTGTCGGAGAAATTGCAGAGAGGCAGAGGGTTTTACAAGTCCTTTCCCAAACCCTTGTGCCTTAACGACAGCAAATAGTGTGAATGCTTTTCACAAACACCACTTTTTAGTTCCCACAGCAGCTCTAGCTCCCTAGCCTACTGTTTTAATGCTTTTGCAGATCTTATATTAAACCCCAGAAAACAGATAGGAAAACGCATTTTTTTCCATTTACATCTGAGTTACTAACTCAAAATAGCTTTATTTCATAGAAGCTAGAAATATTAGCAGATTTTGTGCTGACAATGAGTATCCTTTAAAGAACAAAGGAAGCCGAATTATGCAGCCCGGAGCCTGTTGCATACAATTCTTGTTCGTAACAATTTCTGCTAGCTGTTCAAGGGAGTACAGTTCTTAGTTTCAGAGCTTAAATGACTTAACCAGACTTTTTACGAGGACACAGTTATCTAGCAGCTCTAACTGCAAAACAATGCAAGTTTCTAGAGGCAAAGCTTTGGCTGCTGGTTGTTGTTGATCAGCAGCTATTCAGGAGCTTTTATAAAATGCAGATGTGATCTTAGTTCTTTCTCTAGGAAACAAAAACAATGAGGTTTCAGCCTGGCTTTACTAGCAAGTAACGAGAATTGCCATCCTATTGACACAAGTTCACCGTCCCCAGCAAATCTTGTACACAAAAACACCTTCAAAAGCAACTAAGGTGGGTTTGCGATTCCTGGATTGATGGTGCAGAGTTTTATAGCTACATTAGTCAAATAAAGAACAGGTATTTGAAAAGTGGTATCTTATACAGGGTGGGGAATACATTTAAGTATCCATGCGCAAACAAAGTAGATTAAAAAATATAAAGAAAAAAAGGATAAAAGATTTTACAGGAAAAGTAGATCAGACATCAGAAGTTTCTTACTGTTAAAAACTTGCAGAAATCTCAGGTAAAGAAAGTACTTAACAGCCTCCTTACCTGAACAAAACTTGTCAGCAATCTTTTAAAGTAAAGAGGTCACCCTTCTACTCATTTTATCTCAAATTGCTGAGTATCCTGGGAACAGGAGAAAATGTGTGAGGACTTTAAATATAGCTTCTCCAGTTTTTTGAGGGTAAAAGATGGGAATAAGAAGGAATCATTGATTGAGAAGGACTGGCCTTGTCATCTTCCAGGTTTCATGTTTTCTCTGAGATTTTTATGTTGCCTCCCCCTTTTTTTTTTTAGCAAGTTGTTGTTTTGGATAAGGGAAGATGTTAAAAATAGTATTCTCCTGGATCTTGTAAATCTGGTTGTGTTTACACATTGTAGATTAGATTAGTGAGATTCTAGAGGTGGGTGACCTGCAGTGACTGAAAATTAGCTTTTTTTAAAAGGAAAATAGGAAGTACTTTCATAATACATCTATTTCTCTATTAGATAAAAAATGCATGTTGCTCCACTGTTTCTATTTTCTGTATGAGCCGTGCTCCACTCTATGTGTAATTATCTGCTAGAATGCATACTCTGCATGTGTTTTTAGTTAAAATTTCTTAAAACACGGACTTAAAGTCTGCATATTTTCAGCCTAGTCCTTTCATAACTCACATAAACTAGCATGTGTCTGTTGTGCATGTGGAATATCTGTAATATATATTTTCAAGTATTTAGCTTAGAGATTTTGGTAGCATGTGATGTGACTAATATTTATTTTCCTTTTTTAACATTAAATATGATAAACTAATACATATCAAGAAAAACTTTTAGTTTCGATTTTTAAGAAATAAGGTCTGTGTAGTGTTTTGTAGGGGGACTATAAATGAAGTGAGGTTTTTTTTTAGTTCTTGCTAAATTTTCAGTGTGGAAACAAATGATATAAACTGAACTGGAGAACACTGCTCTGGAAAAAAGTGTTGTAGCATCCTCTTACTCTTTATTAGCATATTCCAATTATCATCACATATGTCACAGTATAGTTCTCAAGGACACCCAGTGAGATGAGTGGTACCTTATACTGCCTGCATGATTCCCTTCCTTAGTGGTCAAGGGGTTTCTCATATGGAAGCATTTGTGATCTTTTCCCTTTGATCATGTTTGTGCACAATGAGGCTGATCACAGCCAGGATAACAGCCTGGGCTTTGTTGGGAAGTGCTGTATAATAAGCCTTCTTAGCAGTTTCTAATGCAAACACTTTTATCCCCAGGTCCCTCTGGTGCGTGTAAACCATTTGGCAAACAATGAAACACTTAAGCGATGTGCTTTTGTTTATTTAAATAATTTTTATGTCTGCTAAGGACTTGTTCTTGGTAAGTCCTTCTCTGAAGGCCCAAAGTTTGCTTTCAAATTGTGTCTGACTTACAGTCAGCGTAGTAATAGGAGTATAATATATGTGCACTTCTAGTGAATCTCTTCTCTGCAAGACCCACAGAGCAGTACCTGACCTCCAAAGACCTCGTCTGGCCCCACTTTTCCAGCACTGGTACAGGACTTCTGCTGGATCCTTAAGGAGAGAATGAGGACAGGGAGAAAATGTGCCTACCACTTCTGCCTGCGGAGAGAATTAGGAAAATACTTGACAGCTGGGTCACTTATCCCTTCTGCTTCATATAAAGGCTCTGTGGCTACAGCTGTGATAAAAGGGAAATTCCTAGGTATCCTTGACGCTGTTCCATTGCTCCTAGTAACACTGGAAAAGTCAGGCCACTGCTGGGCTTTGATCGCTCCTGGGGTACAGCAGGAATGCCAGCAGCTGCTCCGGATTATCCTCTGGCTGCTTCCAGCGGCCACGGAGCTGCACTCACACCACGGTGAGGCACGACCTGGAGATGGCCGTTGGGGCTGGCCTCATCCCCGTGTCACCTCGGGCGTGCTGCCGCGGCTGGCTGCTGTGGGGTGCCGTAGGGGGCTCTGCCAGGGTGGGTGGTTGTACAGATAGTTTAATCCCCTCCCCTTGTTTGGATTGTAGTAGCCAAATTTGTCTGAGGTGGATGTGGTATCAGAGGTAGCGGCCATGCAGAAGAGCTTGCCCTCTCCACAGCTGATGGAGAGCCGAGGAAGCAAAGTCCAACAAGAGGCAAAATTAACCGGACTGTTTATACACCGTCACCATGTTTCCTATGGCACAATGGGAGGGTGGCTGGCACCAGCAGTATGGCCCCTAGAATGTGCCTGTTTTCCCTTTGGGGTCTGCTTCAGGTGCTGAGTTGCTCTGTTAGCATCCAAGGAGTGCTACTGATGGGCTGAAAAGCTCTGTGGAGGACCAGGAGCTCCTCTGGAGGACCAGGAGCTGTTGGGAGGGGGAAAAAGATGCTCTGTTTAAAAAAGTAATCCTCCTAATCTTTTGGAAGGGTAATCCTCTAGTTCTTTACCAGTGTCACCATCTCGTGAGCCTGCTGTCTCCTGGGCACTGTCCTCATGCTCGAGTTTGGTGTTAGCAGGGCTTGTGAAGAATCAAGCCAGAAGTCAGCCTTTTTTTTTCCCCCCTGATCTGTTTACTGATGTTATCACTTTCTTCTAGCAACAGTATCTCAGTTTCTGCTCCAGACTGTCTCTGCTACGGTACATGTACGACCCTGCAGCTGGTGAGCACTGTGTGTCAGCTCCATGGGCAAAGGTCAGTAGCTGCATGGTGGCCTCTGGATTCCTCAGATACTGACCCTTGTCATGTGGGGAGGCATTAACCTTTGGCCCTGAGTAAGTGTCCTCATATCTCACCTCAGTCGGTCTGGCCTGCTGTTTGATCCTGTCCAATATAAAGCCCTTTCCTTTGGCATCCTGCAAATCTAAGCCCTGTCTTGATGATTTCCACTATGCCATCCATCTGATGCCGGTGGAAAATACCCCAAGCGTTGCGCTCGGCTCTGAGTGAGCGGTGGCAGAAGGGACAGCCCGAGGAGAGGTGGTCGTGCGTTCACGGACCCCCTGGCTTTACAGAGGCAACGGGCCTGGAGGAGCGGTGGTGGCTGCCTCCGTGTCATCTCTCTTCCTTGCAAAAAAGAGGGATAGCCACCGTGAGAAGATGCTGATGCTGCCCGTGTCACATGACTGAGGTGTTTTGGGAGTTGGGGCTTTGGTTTTTTTATAAATCCTGATTCAGTGAGAGTGACTCACTGAGAGGGCCATGCCCCTGTCTGAGTCCCTTACTTCAAATCAGGCTCTTGGGACAGAGTGAGACACATCACCAGATCTCATCATGTTCCAAAAACATGAGATTTCTCTTCTTTCCTTTTAATACAGAGCTTGGTCAAGGGCTTACGTCAGTACACCACTGACCTTCCAGCCATCTCCCACGTTTACCTGACACGTAACCTCACACAGATCCCTTGGGTCCACCTCAGGGCTATACAGGAGGTCTTCTTAGTTCAGCTCTGATGAATGATCATTTTACTTGTGCTGGATAAACAGCTGTTTTCTGTGTTACCTGCTTGAAGAGAGTCGCTGACATGGTGTTTCTTTCCTTGCCTCCAGCAACAAGCAGACACATCCAACTAACTGCAACAGAGCCACAATGGCATCTTCTTGCAGTCAGGACAGCGTGCAAAATGCACAATGCTTTTCGAAAGCACACCACCTGGCAAAAGGTCTTGAGATAAAATAGTGGGGAACAGGCACTTGCAGTTTCTTTCCCTTATCTTTTACTGTTCAAAAGGGTAAAAGCAACAGAAGCTTGGAGATGTGGGTCCCAAAGTGGCCAGTCCCCATTGATTGCAGCATCTCCAGCTTCAGGTCCCTACCGGGGAGACTCTTCCTTTGAAGTACATCTCACTTGGGCCAGAGCCAACGTCAGGAGGAGGAAACTATTAATTTATAAAGAGAGCCCCGCAGGTAACGTCTAACAGCCTGCTGGTTTCTTTGCTTGCAAGTGTTTCCTGTGGATGCTTTAAAACCAGAAGTTGTTGTGAGGTTTGCTGGTGCGGCCTGCTAGTGTGCAATGCTCTTTGCATGCAGGAACAAGGAATTTTCAAGAGTAGGCTTTAAAGCACCCCACTGAGGCATTTTAGCCCACCTGCATGCTTTTTAAAGTGTGTCAGAGCGCTTTAAAAGGCCATATAAGCTTGTCTTTGCATGGGTTAGTCCTCTTCCCGGAGCTGGCATGCTGGAGGGAGACCAGGAGACCATCTCCACAGCACTGGGGGGGTACAGCGGTGCTGCCCAAGGGCACGAAGTCCCACTTGAGTGTCTGCGCTTTACGAACAGAGGTTTTATTGGGGCTGGCGGGACGTACGGCTGCGTTCAACTCTTCATTCCACGTTTAGTACCAAGGTGCTGCACGCTGACCACAGGGTGGTTTTTTTCCTCTCCGTACCCTCTCAAGTTACGATTGCCATTCTTTTTGTCTGCTTTGTAGTGGAGGTAAAAAAATTCTTTTTTCATCATCCGCTTGTCTTTTCCCACATTGCCACTGAAGTTTTGATGTTCACATGTACATTGGCAGATTGGGAAATCTCCTGATGTATTGTGAAACACGCTTGTCATATTCTGCCAAGTTCTATCAGCCTATCGCTTGCCTTCCATACCACCTTGCCCATTTGAACTTAGTTGTCAGGTTTATTCAAGCTTATGCCCAAATAGCCCCCTTTTATGAAAGGCCCGTCCTTCTACCCTACCACTTTTCTGTACCTCGTGTCACCTTGTGTGATGAGGTAGCATGATGTTAAACCTCTCTCCAAGGCATTGTGTAGCATCTCTGCAAATCAAATGGTAGCTATCCAATTTGGGATTAGGAAATGGAGGCAGACGAACAATGCTTCATTTGCGTAAGACTGGAAAAACAGTCAAGGCAGAGCTGGGGCTAGAACCCTGAATAAGTCATGGGGTTGCCGGTCATAACAAGAAAGGGGAGCTTGGAGCAACTTCTTTTTCTGAGAAGATTTATTAAATCTTCTGTAATTAGTTTAGTAAAGAGTAATAGGTGGGAAACAAAGGGCAAAATGCTCTCGTCCAGCTTTCATAGGTTGCTTGGTATCTCTTATAGCCATAAGGGATTAATGGTGGCCCCAGGGTAGGATTGTACCATAAAACTTTTATGAAATGTTTTAAAACCAATTAAAGAGACATTGCCAATCTGAGGTTTCTAAAATTTTGCAAAATAATTTTTTTCCCATTGTTGTCAAAGCACTTTTGAAGTACTAGATCCTGAAATTTTTAATAATTTAAAAAAAAAATAGCTACGTATCCTCTGCTGATGCTGGCCCTATACTGTGACAGCAGTTCAACTAGTTATGCACAGTACTGTTGTGGGTAGACAATGAATAAAATGCTCCAAAGTGGAAAATCATTTTCCCTAGCTTCCTTCATTTACATAAATATTTTAAATCTTAGTTGTAGCCTCAGAAAGTGACATTTTAGACAGGAGAGTTTGGGTTCTCCAATTTGATGATGTCTCTTTCAGATAGGCCTTCCTGAAAACTATCAAGTCTCCAAACTGAGAAATGAGAAAATCCTTTTGTGAGTGTAATAATGATTATCATATAGTCTATGCCTGAATTTCATGAAAATGGGCTTTCATGAAAAACCAAGCTGCTGTTTCAGGTATATTGTTCTTCTTATTGTAGACATGGCTGCAAAATGTCCTTTTTTTTCCCATATGGAGAGCATTCAGCCTGGATTTTGAAGGAACAAGCAGCCCTGTGAAAGGAAAAGGTTCTGCCAGGCTCAGTGTTTAGGGTAGAAAGGAGACAAGTGGATGTAGATGCAGTCCCAGTTGCCTTTTGTAGGTAATGGTGTACTTGCAGCAACATGAGAAATTTGCAGAGGAACTACAGGGAATCATTGATGCTGGGCATAGAATTTGCCTTGACTTCCCTGCAGCATGGGCCAAGAGACAGAGTGGGAATAAAAGGTTGGTGGCTGCCAGAGCCCTGTGCTCTCCTTATCTTCATAAGGTGCAAACCTATTCCTTGGGATATAAAATTGGAAATAAAATAAATACTCCTGAGGTTACGGCATCGCTCAGTGTGGAATAAGATAAGGTAAGGAACAGCTTTTTAGACTAGATAACTTTGTTGTGACATTTCCCTTCACATTTTGGTTTCGAAACAGAAATTACTTTTGTTGGGATCCATCAAAGTGAAAAGTATGCATGCTCTTTTAACTGTCTCCTCTCTCTCCAGGAAGCAGTTGATTTAATCCACTCTTTATTCCCTACTTATGCTTGTTCCTTGCCAGATCCACACATACCTCTCTACTTCTAAATTCCTTTTCGGTTGTTACTGTGATTAAAACTCCAGGATCCTTGCTCTTTAGAAAGGAGCCTGTCAGGGCACCTCTGAGGCTTCTGTAGCATCCTCTGAAGGACAAAAGCATCTCCTTGGTAGCTAGAGCCCTTTGGATGGGGTCTACCTCTGTGGGTGAAAGGAGGCAAAGGCTGGGGCAGCAACACCTCGCCCCTCCTGCCCGGCCCATTTACAGGAGGCTCCCGCTGCCCATCCTCAGCTCCGCAGGTGGCAGGAGCGCTCATCCCTGCCAGGCGCTGGTGATCTCCTGCAGCCTGGCGGGAGCCCAGCGAGGCTGAGGGCGAGGGACCCTTGGCACCCCCCCACCGCCTGGGCTCGCAGTGCATTGCTCGCCCGCAGCTGGGACCTGACAGACCCTTTTTTTTTGGTTCTGTTTTGTATAAATCCTGGTCGCCGTAGCACTTCATCTGATGTGACTAACACGCATGGTTTTTCTCTGCTTTTTCCCCTGAGGAAGGCGGGGGGAGACTAGTGTGGGCAGCGCAGTATTTCTGCTTCGGTCTGGTTAAGAAACAAAACTTAAAAACATATGTTCATTTCAGTCGTTTATGTGACAGAGGCAAGGTCGAAGAGATAGGCCTGGAAAATAGAGCTGAAACCGCCCTCAGAGCTGGGCTGTGTTCAGGGATCCTGTTACACTGAGTTTATTGCAGGCTGGTATTTAAATTCACTATAGCCTGCCCCATCACTGTATTTTTAAAGGTCCTTTTCTTTTAGAAATCTTTGTTTTGTCTCCTTCTCCTTTGTTCACTTTCTTCACTTGTTCCCTTCAGGACAATTTCATTTTTGGAGATACCCTCTGTTCTGCAGAAATCATCATATATACTATAAAAACACATTTGTACAAATATTGATAGTCCCAATTTTCTCCTTATCTAGATCCTTGTTGTGTTGCATGTTGTGCCCTTGCTCCACAATTCCTAAATTTCCACTACTATTGAGGCAGTCTGTACTCCTGAAATATATATGAGTTAATAAGGGAACAGTTGGTTTTGGCAGGAAATGATGATGGAAGATTTCCTCATGAAAAAGTCAGCGCTGGCACGTCTGGTTTTCATTCTTCATCACAGCGAAAGGAGAGTTTTGTAAATGATGGTGGGAAGAAACCTGAGGAGGGGAGATCTCAGGAGATAAAGTCCTGTCTGGTGGGGAGGGAGAGGAGGGAGCAAGTGGCTTCAAGCCACAGCTCGGGTGGACCTGGGTGTAGACCTGAAGCCCCTGCCTCTGTGGGCTTGCTGCCTGGGGCCGCTCCCCTCTTGACCAATGTTTAAAGATTTAGGAAGTGAGAAGAAAAATGAGAGAGCAAATGGCGATTAACTTAATGAGAGCACCCAGGTGCGATGTAGGAGATGAAAGTTCAAGCCTTTGCTGAAATCTGTCGCAACAAGGAATTAAACTTTCTCCTTCATGTTCTCCTTCAGCACCGTAATCCCTGCCGGGGCTCATCCTGCTTCTCACCAGCCAGACCTTCCCTGGGGCTGGGAACTTGCAGCTACTCAAGTGTTTCTCCTGGGAAAAAGTTGCCATAAAGTGCTTCCCGTCACTTCTAGGAATGCAAATGGGACTTGATGAAGACAGCTGTCATTTGGTTATACCTCTATGCAACATCTTATGGTCTTTTGTGCAAATGTAATTAGAAACTTGAATTTAAACAAACAAACAAACAAACAAAAAACCCCAGGCAAACTGGGTTTTTCTGAGGAGTTTTGGTAAACTCTTGCACTTTGTTACTGTGGTAATTCTATGGAAGTGTGATTAGTGGGGCCAGGGAGAACTGAAACTGGCTACATTTGTGAAAAAAGCTGAGATTTTTTAATAGAAAAACATGTTTTTGAGCACTCCTTTTTGCTCTTCCTCCGAGTGATATTGGTGGGGATTTAGTTCTTAATTTTACTAGGAATAGGATCCAGTGTATAAACCATGATCAGCCCTGTACTAACCGAAAACTGGAAAACATCTACTCACCCACTTCTGAAATGTCTGGATGTAAGTAAAGTGATCAGAGGCCTGTTTGTTGCTCAGAGAATGTATTTGCCACAGTGGACTAATAAACTTTCCCAGATTTAATTCCTTAAAAAAGTTAATTAATTAAGAGGTCAGTCCAAACAAAGCTGTCTGACTTTAATGTTAACAGAAAGCATCAGGGGCTTTTACAGTTTTTTTTCCCTGTGGCTGAGTGCTGGCACAGTTGCTTTTTAGAAAACTTAGTGCATACGATTCTCTTTTATTAGAAAATAAACAGAAAACACATGCCAATCAGCAGCTTCAAAAGGTCATTGCTGCAATATCAGTGCTAGAGCTGTGCAGAGCCTCCTAATGAAACAGGAAAGCAGATAAGTTGTTTTCAGGCACTTTGGTAGAAAGCCGAAGCTCTGGCCAGCTTAGTGAAAGATTTATGAACCTTCTGGGGAGTCTCCGCTATGTTTAATGAACCTACACTGATTTTTTTGCCGCTTCTTTGAAACCAGGTGAAAATAAATAGTTTGAGGATTCAAACCAAACGGAAAAGAGGAGAAAGGGAAACTGCTAAGGTGGGAAATCTTGTACAGACACCTGAAAAAAACCAAAGCAGCTGCTTTTTTTGTTGCGCTGGCAGGAACGCTCTGCAGAGGGTGGGGGGAGCAGTCACCTCCCAAACTTTTGGGTAATGACATCCGACTCACTCTCCCCTACCCTGCGGCTGACGTCGGCAGTGCTGCGTACTGCTGTTCACGTTATCTGCCCAAACTAGGGGTCTATCAAGGCATGCGAGCCCCCTGCAACACAGCAGGAAGGGCGAGCCCTGGGTAAGGACCCAGGCTGCATGAGCTCTGCAGCTGCAGCTGTAGGGTTACCCCTTTCAGTTATCCCAAATTGTTTTGCCATGGCAGTGCCGAGTTTAGCATAGGTTAACATCCTGCTTTTTGGGCGGGACCTATAGCTGGGGTATCATAATTTAAGGCTAGTGTGGATACCTCTGTGTCTGGAGTGCTTCGTATCCTGCGCCCTGTGCCCCCTTTGCTTTTTATGTAGTGTCACTTGTACATGGTGTCGTTTTACTAGAAGGGCGCTTGTTAGACACTGCTGTAACCAGAGATATCCTGACCTTACTGTCACATGCTGGCTATTTCTCATGCCCAAACCAAAAGGTAAGAAAATAGAAAGTAAAAGGACAGACCAATCACTGGGTATGTATTTGCATTTCTTTGCCCTGAGTCTGTAAATAATCTAGTTCGTGGCAATGTTTCTGTTTGGGGTTTCTGCTTCGTTTCTGCTTGGTAACTGGCTTTCAAGAGGCTTGGGGATTTTATTTGCTTTGTCAAGGGAGCGAGAAAAAAGATAAGACGAGGTTGATTGAGGATGATGTGAGGCCAGTAAAGCTGCAGAGGGCCGGCTGGGAGCATGGCTCGCTCTTCACGTGCGCTTAGGGAGGCAGCCAGGTTCCCAGACGGGATGGACAGCCAGCAGGCAAGAAAATAAAAGCACAAAAAATACTCTGCAGTCACATGGCCAGGTTTTCCTTGGGCTGGCCTTCAACCTCCTGTCCCCATCACCCTTACTAGGCAAAGCTGTCTCTTCAGGTTTGTGTAAAATAGAGTTACACCCTTTTAATTAAAGCTGTGTCTTTAAGTAAGTTTCCAGTAAACTAGTGCAAGTGCCTGAACTCTTATTTCAGCATGATGGTAGATTTTATTTTTTTTTAATAATTGACTTCTGAGTTATTTTAGCTTAAGTAAATCAGTTAAGAGCAGACTGCAATTAATACACCATTTTCACATCTCCTCAAAAAAGTGTGATATGGTGTTTAAACTTGTAGAAAATCATGCTGGACAAAGCTTGATAAACTCTGGTTCCTCTCCAGAAAAGTGAAGAGGAACAGATTTCTCTTGTACCAGGTCTTCCGGACCTGGTTTCACAGAGTGATCCCCAGGCGGTCTCTGCTGTGTCTCGCTGTGCCCAGGCTCCTTCCTATTATATCAGTGTGTTGTCCCTTATAGCAGCTCCGAAGATTTTAGCTTGTGACCTCTTAAAGAACAAATGCATGCTTCTCTGCAGAGAAATGCATGGATGGGAGCGTGGAAATTTCTGATATTTTAATTATTTCATTTCAGTGTTCAAATTTTTGAAATGTATTTCTATTAAGTAGTTAAGACAATGTCAAGGCCGAATGAAATTCACTGGAATGTTAGCTTGTATGGGAGGGTGGCTTCTTGTGTGTCCCATCAGATGAGAAGACCTTGTAATGGCCCAGAGGCTCTTCTGGAATCCCCTGCCGAAGAGACACAACTTCATTAACGGCCGCCTCTTGGCTACAAGAGAGCTCATTTCTCTGAGAAGCAGAGCCCTTTTCTTGCCCACTCTGTTGTTGAACCAAAAAGCATGAAGCATGATGCCATATGACTTCCCAAGCTTTGTGATACGCATGGACGATTTTGCCAGCATTGTTCAAGCAAAGCGGTCGGATAAGTGGAAGGGCTTTGCATGCAGAGCGTCGCTTCTGAATTGTCCCACGGTGGCCTGTCCCACCAGACCACCTCGACGGGTGAATCAACAGCAGCCGTTCATTAACGCAGAACAGAGATCCGGTGCTGGCCATAGGAAGTAAAAGCCCTAGAGCACACTACAGTAGCCTTGTTCTCCCTATACAAAGCTGCTCTCTGTTAAACCACAGTATCGACCCGCACTGGCGTACAAATGCCCTTCGTTAGGGTTTGCACATTCTGTTACGTGAGGCTGCAGTTAAAAAGCAAACGAACAAAACCTGCTTGTGGTAATTTACCATTTAATGGTATTGGAAGTGAGTTTATTCAGGAAAAAAATGATTGGGGTGATTATGCCTAACTAGCGCTGGAAGGAGCAGGATGCTCGGGAGCTGCGGTGGTGGCTTCACCAGTGACTCTGAAGGAGATGGATTATTTGCAAAATCTCAGCCTGATGTGGCTCTCCCAGAACACAGCCCACTCCTAAAACACAGATCCTTATACATTTAATAAGGTGTTAAAGCAGAACTTGATGTGTTCATTCACATTCCCCTGTTCTGGATCATTTCATTGACCATCTGGTGCCTTTTTCTTACTTTTTAAGACACTTTTGCATCCTGCACATGACTTTCTGCTCACCCTTTGGGCCCCAGTTTGGCAGAGTGCCTGGGAATGTGCTCGGTGTCCTGTCCCTTCCTAACTCAGCAAAACACCAAAGACAGTACGTAACGATAAGCTGTGGTGTTTCCACTCCCACCTCACCAGGAGAGCCTCATTCTACTAGCTGCTAGAGCAGCCTTTGGTTGGAAGGTGGGAGAAGAATGCAAGAGTTTATACAAACAGCACTTTGATTCCCCGGGAGGTTTTTATCACTTCTTTTGGTGGCTCGCTCAGATTTGCTTACTTGAGTAGTGATTGCAGCCTGGCATTCAGGTGGTAGGAGAGAGAACTGTTAAAATAGAAAAAAAATCCTTTCATGGGTCCAAGTAGAGCTACTCTGACACTGAGAGCTGAAAGACTTTCCAGTTGACTCTCCATTTGCCCTGTGTGTTAATGTTACAATTACAAACATAGCTGGGTTTTGCTGTGTGAAAATTCAGTTCATTTGCTTAGCTGGAGGAAAAGCAAAAATTCTACCCTTTCTGAACTGACTTGAGTGAAAGGCCATATTTTAACCTGAAGAAGAGCTAGCAGCTGTGGAGAATGTCTGCTGAAAAATGAAACCCAAGAAATTACACTGAACAAACACTGAATTGCATTTAATTTTAGTATGTCTGTGTGTACATGGATGTGATTGAGAGAGGAAGAGGAAGGACCGATCTGATACCAACCATATTTAGTTTAAGAGTGAAGGCAGAGGACACCGTGTTTACAGACTGATTGAGGAATGAGTTTAAGTCTGCTGAAGGAACCTGGTGTAAATGGCTGTGAGTGCAAGGGTTTTTTTCACACGGGGCAGCAGCCCTGCCGTGCTGGGGGCCCATTCAGCCAGCAAAACTGCACTACCTCGAGCGGCACGGGCTGAGGCAGCAGAGCCCGTTTCCATCAGCACTGCTGCATCTCCCGTCTGACTTCTGCCAAGAGAGATATATTGGTGAGAGGATTCCCATATTCCCATGCTCTGAGCGGGCCTTGCTGTGCTGGCACAACACTGCTGCATGAATTAACTAATAAGCTAAATCAGCTGAACTGTTTTAAGTTCAGCTTGTTTAAGTGGCCTTTTACAGTGGTGAATACATTGCTCTTAGACTGAATCTTTTAGTTGCACTTCTCTGGGTATCTTTTGCTTTGTCACGTTGATGAGGTTCTTATTTGATTTATTTAGCCAATGTATTTTGGCTAACAGCATGTTGCCCTCTGCTCCAGGAGGCCTCTTTCGTTCAGGTGCTACCACAGCTTTTCTAGGAAGCAAGCCAGGATTTTTCTCGTCATCAGAATGCATTTGCATTTGTTCACTGGTGTTCTTCTTCCCTTATCTCTTTTTATTATGTTACCATCCAGGGAGTTCCTGCACTTGTCCAATGTTTGTATGGTGCCCAAAAGATGACACCTCTGTGAGCTTGTGGTCTGGGGGGGGGGGAGGGGCAGGCAAAAAAGTCCCAGGGAGAGTGGCTAGGGATTGCTATAAAGATCTCAGTGTTGTATTTTGTTCTCCTAAACAAAATTCCTGCTGTAGGTCTTCCTACATGCTCAAGTAAGGAATCCATGTGAAAGTGTCTTCACTCTGTGATGTTTACTATCAAAGTCCTTCAGGTTTTGTTTGACTATTTTGATGTGTCCAGTTTCTTATCTGATGGCTTCTGGTTACCTTTCTAATTCAGGGACAAAGTCCAAAGAAAGATTGGCATCTACTTATGGAAGGTGGAGTTGGCAGAGAAATGGGTTAGCTCTGCCCCCTTTTTGATTGGAAAGTTGTCCTTGTAAACTAACACCAGCTGATGTCTGAAAGAGAAAGTGTTCCTACATCTCCTGCAACTGTTATTGTCACAGTCCCCAGAAATAATATACCTTATTTTAAATTAGAGGGGCAAGACTGCTCCCGCTGTGGAGCTGTGGTACCACAGGTGATGGGGCTGGGGGGGGCATGTTCAGAAAGAGAATTAACTGCAGGCAAATGTCTCTTGGGGCTGCTTTCATGACCTGTCCTCAAGGACATCCAAGGTTCAAGGTCCCACACTATCCCCAGGTGCTCTTCTCCACTGCTTCACCATCCCTATGGCTGGAAAACAGGCCCTCACACTTCACCTAAATCTTCCACCCTGTGATTTAAAGACATTAAAACCAAAATTATTTCTTCTCCTAACCCACCACAGTGAATACTTTATGTATGCTCTGCTTGCTTTAATGTAGAGCGTTTGTATTTCTGAGAGAGCACAGAAACAAGAAAGTTAACTCACACCTTGGAAGGTGACTTATAAGCCTTTCTGGCTCAGCAGGGACTTGACCGGAGGACAAAAAACTCCCGTCTTACTGTACCAGTATATTTTTAAAGCACCTCAGGGTGTCCTGGCTGCTAGTATTTAATGAGTGGCAATGTTTGGATACTGTGAAAGGAATATAAGAAGATTTATTAAAAAGAGCTTGTGGTTTTTTACTATGTGCTTGCAATCTGCCATCTGGCAGGAGCAAGGAATAGCAGTAATTCTGCAACCTCTTTCAAGTCAGGGTGAGCAACCATGGGCACCTACCGGAGTCAACAGTGAAACACTCAAGCACAGCAAGATAGCAGGTGATCTTGTGGTGATTATTAATGTGATATATGTAATTGTGTCCAGGTAATTAGTACGATGAGTTATTCACAATATTCCCTGTTGGTAGAGAGAATATTGCATTTATGTTAATAAGGGGGGGAAATGAACAGGGAGGTGGTTAATGGTGGTTGCTTTAACTGGAGACCAGAAAGAAAATCCTCTCTGGGGTCATTTGCGCTATTCACCTGAAACTCTGCCAGAGCAGATTTTACTTGGGTTCCCAGCTGCTCCTTCTATTCCAGCTTGAAATGCCTGAAGTGATGGTGATGATGTCATTCTTGTGAGCTATGACATAAGGTGCAAGTAAGTGTCAATCTTGGAAGATGAACACAGCCCTCAAACAGGCCAAGTTCTCTCAAGTTCTCCTTGAGAACCAAGTTAACACCTTTTCAAGTACCTAAACAACCCACTTCAAGTGGCCGTGCAACAGCCAATTTTTTTCTGTGTTTCACCAAAGCTGTAGGAAAAGCAGTGCTTTCGGACAGCATTCCACAGCCACTACTTTGATTTTGGAAAATTAATTTTAAATATATATATATATAATTCTAGTGAACTGAATAAAGCTGAATTAGCAAATTGCAGATACCCAGAAGGAACAGTGTCCTGTTTATAAGGAAAGAGTGTGGTTACTGTGGTCAGACAGCCGGGCCTCAGGCCAGGTCATGCCTCCTAAACATATTTTATCTAACCTTGTGTCACAGGCAGGATGTGGGGAATGTAAAATTTTCTCTTCTGAAAGGTAAGGGCCATTCAGACAGTGTAGACTGGCATCACTCCCTTGACAGCTGCTTTGCCTTACACCAGCTGAACCTCGTCTTCTTAATTAGGGTATCAGAGGAAATTTCCAGACCTGCCGGGATCGGAATTGGTGCAGATCCACCTTGGTGGCTTTTCCGGGGCAGCCAAGAAGGCAAAGGCAGGCTGTGACCAGGCCTGAATGGACCCATTCTTCTCAGCTGACTGCTAACACTTAAGGTATGTCTCTGCTTGGCAAACACAGGGTGTGACTGTAGTGCATAAATCATCTGTGCAGCGAACATGGTCTAGAAACTGCGAGGCTGTAGGTCGAGCCCCTGGAGAGTCCGTGCTCCTGCCGCTTGCAGTCCTACGCCTGTGCTGCTCTGCCCCGGCTGCTGGTGCTGCGCAGGGTGGCTGGAAGAAGCTGTCAGGGCTACAGAAGCATCTCTGCTTGGTTGGCTGGAGCTAAGGGGACGTCTAGTGGCGGTGTTTTAAGATCCAGATTTCTATGTAACTAACAACATCTAGTTTTGCCACTGTTGCTGCAGCTTCCTTGAAAGTGATGGGCAGAAGCAGCAGGGGGTTCACAGGAAAGGTGAAGAGAAGCAACACTTTTCTGCTCTGGCTACTTTCTTGTGGGAGAATGAGCTG
>JANZLP010000020.1:23885131-23895433 GCA_026930925.1 Chelictinia riocourii
GATGAGGAGCAGGAGAAGGGTTCAGAAAGGAAAGAGCAGAGAGACTGAGCAAACCAACAGAGATAGTAAGGAGGAAAACATGGTCTTGTGCTTAGTTTTCAAAAGAATTGAAGTGCCTAAGCAGTGTGAAAAATGTCACTAGTTCAAATCTGCTTCATTAAGCACCTGAATGCTCCTGAGGATCCTGCTTTAAGAGATATAAGACAAAAATATTCTCTAAAAGCAGAGATGTAACTAAAGGAGAAATGAAGCAAAGAGAAGAGGAAAATGGCATACGAAAGAGAAACACTGCCAGGGCGCAGTGGGGGCCAGAGGCTCCTGAGGGGAGCAGCAGGGTCTCTTTGGAGTCCATCAAGGCAGGACTGGGCAGACGGCCTGTCCCACCATCCCAGCCAGGATCAGGGCAGCTGGGGGGGGCACCTGGGTAGCCCCAGGTACTGGGCACTTCTCTAGGGACAGCGAGGGATGATGCCAGCCTGGGACATGGGCCTACGGATGGGCCTGCATCGGCAGGGCCCACAGCTGGGCAGGGCTGTGCTGTGGGGAGCTGGAGACTGGCCCTGCTGTGGCATCGCTGGGGCAGAGGCTGATGTCCAGTGACTCCTTTCATGTATTAAATTACTTTAAATATATTTAGGGTAGAGCATAAGACAAAACAGTGTTGACCAGGATGCTCTTGCATGTCTATATAATCCAGTAAGACAAAACCTGTAAGTGGGTGGGTCTTTTTTTTCCTCTCTTCTTCTTCCATAGCAGACTTAAAATCTATGCTTCTTTATACAGACTGTTGGGAGAGAAATGCTGCTCCATTTGATAGACTTCCTGGTGACCAGCTATCAACGTGACCCAGTTATTACCCGGTTACTCAATAATACTCGGATTCATATCATGCCAACAATGAATCCTGATGGATTTGAAGCTACAAAAGTGCCTGATTGTTACTACACGCCAGGAAGGTAAGGGTGGCTTAGGAGGGTGGGAGTAGGTAAAGGAAATGGGTGGGGAGTCATAATCCGGAGATAGCCAAGAGACCGAGTCATACTTGGTGGCGAGGACAGCCTAGAGGTTGTGTGAGGGCTAATTTTGGCCTGTGCTGTTCTGAAGACACACTGTTACGGCACAGAGTTTTTGGAAGACTGAGTCAGACTGGTGTTTATATGTTGTGCAGCTAGAGAAAATTGGTCAGAATGGTGTAATGACCTAAGCTTTTAGGCAGGAGACCCAGACTGCGAATAGAAGCTCAATTACCTCTTTAGACCTTCAGGGTGCTACAAAAAAAGAAGGAAAACTCCACCCACAGGGATCTAGTTCAATTGGAGAACCCTGTAACCCTTCCTAATGAGAATAAGGTGTGTCTAAGCTGGCTGAATGGACTTCTAGAAATGTGTTTAAAGATCATGTTGAGTGCAGATCTAGTAAGAGGGAGGAGTTACGGAAGCAGAGCTAGCTGTAGTAAGTGCTGTGCTAATAGCAGTGCTAGGAAAAAAACTTACCCAGAAGAAAAAAGTAACGAGTATCGCATCCTGTGCTACTTTTGCATTCTTTAATGTAACTATTGCAGAGACCAAAAAAAGGGAGGAAAGGTTTAAGGAGATAGAATAGAAAAGGGAAGAAGAGGAGAAAATGAGAGAACGGGAAGAAATGCCAAAGGAACAGAGTTGGAATGTGTACAAAAAGCAAACTCATAAGACAAAAGTTCTCTTGGATCACTTGCCATGGCAACATCGGAAGCAAGTGACGAGGTAGTTTAGTTCTCTAGATGATTGGTGTAGGCCATCCTTTTTATTAGGAAAGAAGGTTATTCCTCGGCAAATAGGTAGGACTTTTATGGAGGGTGGTATTTTTTATGCCCTCACTGTCAAATAGACAGAGTTTAACTGAGTTTAAAAATTATAAGAGCTGATGCTAAATACTCTCTCTACTCTTGGACTGACCTGTCTGAGTGAAAAAGAAAGCATTTGCATAGGCTGGACCTTCAGGTGCAGGGAGGAAGGAATACATCCTGTGTTTGAGTGAAGTCTTCTGCTCCATGTCCAGAGTGACAGCAGGACAAAGGACACTGCCATTCAGTAGTTACCTTGGTCTATACAAGTGGGAAAAACCATACGGAAGGACATCCTCCTCCTTATCTGGCTTAGGTTCTTCTAATTCACGTGTGTGCATGCTATATGCATGTTAAATATTATTCATTGTTTCCACCTGAAATACAATAGAATTGTTTTATTGTGTCCTGTGAAAATTCTAGTGCTGCCAGAAAGCAAACTAAAGTCCATCTTAATGCTTGAGAAGATTTGCGACGGTCATCTTGCCTGTTTCCTGAAGACATTAGCATGCAACAGATCTTAAGGACTGGGAGGCTGGTGATGTGGAAGCATCTATAGCACAAACTGTAATGGGAATGTCTTCTCTCTTTCTAAGGTACAATAAGAATGGAGAAGATCTGAACAGAAATTTCCCTGATGCCTTTGAAAATAACAACGTGAGCATTCAGCCGGAGACTCAAGCAGTAATGGACTGGATAAAAAATGAAACGTTTGTTCTCTCAGCAAACTTGCATGGGGGTGCCCTGGTTGCCAGTTACACCTTTGATAACGGTAACTCAGGTAAGCCAGTAACAAACTCTCTTCATAGCTGACTTAGTTTAGGAATGTTTAGCTGTACCAAAGGAAAATTTATAAGGATTCCTGCAAGGTTTTTCCAGCTTTTGAGCTGGGAAAGGCAGCCCATCAAAACCCCATCAAATTTCACTGCCAGATACAGCTATTTGGGAGATACTCATCCTGTATGTAAGCCAGCACTGTATGTTTTACCAGTAATGAGTTACATGATGGCTATCTTCATTCTGCAGTTACCGGCTCTTTGAAAGGCTATAGCAGGTCTCCGGACGACGATGTCTTTATTCATCTGGCAAAAACTTACTCTTTCAACCATGCCAGCATGTACAAAGGGACCGGGTGTGACAACAGACAGACCTTTCCGGAAGGCATTACCAACGGGTATTCTTGGTACCAGCTGGAGGGTAAGAATGTCAGCGGTGTTTTTTTCAGCTGCTTCAGATCTGATGTTCTCACTTTCTCCTGCCATCTTGGATGGTGAAAGGGCTGTGACTTTGCCTAGAGTAGGGGGGCGATGAGGGGAGTAAGGCAGCGCCTTCACATGGATTCTCTGAGCAGGACCTGGGTGTTTGCGGACCCTCCCCATCAGCAGTTACAAAGTGAATGAGGCTGGCTGGCTGCTTCTGGGCCCTTTCTGGAGGCCTGCGTGGCTGTATAGATAACATACGTGCACACACGGGTGTGGCACCAAGGTCTTGTCCTTTCAGAAAGATGACCAGTCTTCTGTTGATATATCATCCTTTTATTAACGTTTCATCACCGAAATAAATGTTTTTGTTACTGTTTATGCATAACCAAATAGAATATGGGTCGTGTGTGCTATGGCACTGCATGTTGCTTTCACAGTCTGAATTCAAAGCCTGAACAGGCTCTTAGGATGGCTTTGGCAGGGCAAACTCTACGCCAGCCTGTGAATTTATCTGCCCCTGTTTGGTTGGGAGCACTTGAATGAATTTAAGTCAAAGAGCCTCCCTTCTTCAGCCGTAATAGTTGTCATTCCCAAAATGCCACTGTGCTTTAGAAAACAACACTCTACGGCAGCCTTGGCACAGCCACACACTCCCATCTTAATTTAGCTTGTCTGGCTCATCATGAAGTGAACTACATGCATTTTATTTTAATTTAGTACATAGCATACAGAAAACTGTATTTCACATGAGAAACTAACAAAAGAATGGGGTAAAGCCACAGCTCAGTCATGTCATCACTTGGACTGAGACTGCAGCCTGCACATTTCCCCACCTGCTGCTTGCAAGGAAAGGCAATAAAAAAGGACCCAACTTATGATGACAGAAAAAAGCCAGGTAAGATTCTTCTCAAATAGTTGCAGCTGCTCACGGTTGATGCTCAGTCAACACAAAAGGGGGATGAAATTCTATTAAAATATGGATGTCCTACAGGCTTATCTGTGACTTCTGTAAGCCAGGTCCGTGGACTCCATAGAGATCATTTCAGTGGATATATACCATTAGGTTTTATTCACTACTCATTTTGTGACAGTGGTGTCATGGAGACTTCATACTAACCTCTAGGAATTATTTAACCACATAAAACATGATTTATGTGACCTAACTTGCGAATGTGTATTATACATATGGAACTGTGACATCTTCAGTCTCCCATTATAGTCCATGGAGAAAAAGAGGCACTTCTAGCACATCATTTGATGTTGAGATACGTGTGCCCAAAATATATTTCCCCCCTAGCTTACACTTTAGGGTCTTCATTCGTATTTTCTTCTTGTAAAACATTGAGCATGTCTCTCATTTACTACACGCTCTTACAAATTTTAACTAAGGTGCTTGTACCACCTGAAAGGCTGAGAGAGAAAGTAAAAAGAAAAAATAATTATGCTGCTTCAGCACTCTTTTGCACTGCAGTTGAAGATAAAATTTCATAACAAATAGAAAAAGTTGTATTAAGAGAAAAATAATAGTGTTGATAGGAATCATGCAAAGTGAGTGCCTATGTACACACACACTCACTTTTGCACACTTCATGTCTCAATACATAGCCAAGAAAGAAGAGAAACATTCTTGAAGTCATTCTTCATCCACATGCAAACTGATGTGGCTCAGCTGCTGCCCAGGTGCAAGCATACAAGAAACTGCCCCTCCTGCAGAGCAAACAAGCACAAGCTTCCATCTCTTCGTGAGGAAAAAAGATGTACCAAAGCAGAATGGGAAGGGCAAAGATAAACGCTTGCTTGCCAACAGAGTTGATGAAGACTTTGTAAAGAAAGTTTAGTAGAAGGCAGTCTAACAGCATTTCATACCTGAGTCAAAACATGCATCGTGACACTCCTCATCAAGTACTGCATTTGAAAACCAACACCGATGAACCTATAATACCAGGCATTAGCGTTTACATTTTCTTCCTCATTGAACATTTAAAACACCCTCAGAACTTCCTTTAGGATGCTTTTGCTGGTAACCATCACGTTAAAGAGCTGTAAGCAGTCTAGGATCCCAACTTCTACTGCACAGCTGATGGAATACCTCATCAGAAAACTTGCAAACTATGTGCTGATCCAGGAATCTTCCTAACATACCCACTGCTAAGGCAGACCAGGACCCTGCAGTTGTTTACAGTAAGTGGCAGATTAAAAGAAAAAAACCACAGCTTCTCTTTCATACCACTGTAACACATTCTGGTTTGCACAGAAGAGAGGAAAAACCTCGCAACCCAAGTGAAGCTTTTTTGTAACACAAAGGATAACAGCACAGCACCAGATCAGGCAGTAAGGGCAGGAGAGCATACAGATGGGGGGAGAGTGAACAACCCCACCACCCACTCCGTAAACACAAGCAGATGGTGAGATCCACCTCCCAAACAGTATTATTACCTTTGAAAAACTACAACTTTGCTAACAAGTGAGCTGGGAACAAAACCCATGCACAGAACAGTTTGTCGTGCCTACATAACACCTGCAAACTGAAATGATTCAGAAATCCTCACTTGTGGACTGCATAAAGCTCTTAGAGCACCAAGATGCCTCAAGCTGACAATCCCTCTCTAGAACATCTCTGAACAGAGATACCCAAATGCAGAGGTGAGACAGCAAAGTACCCATGACAATTCACACCATTTCAAACATCTCAGAGGGGAGAAAGGTAGATGTTTCCCATACAGAAGGGAATTCTATGGCCACTCCGTGTTCCTACAGACCATAACCCACAGTTGAGAAAAGCAACGGCTTCGTGCAGAGCTCAGTGCTCTAACGTGACCAGCTGGCTGGCCACGCACGCACATGCATGAAAACTGCAAATCAAATCATAGTTCAAAGTGTAGCTTTTGCTGGGAGCATTCACACTGTTTTGGCATTTAGTTGTACATGACATCATCATGTGGGAAGCCATATGTTTGGGATCAAGTACAAATAAACTTGAATTGACTTTACAAATGTTAAATCTAAGAAAAACTCTCATCAGATTTGCCCATCATGGTAACCAGGTCACATTTTTAAAAAGAAAAAGCTTTCTTTACCCCCTGCCCCCATCTTCTTTTTCTCTTTTTTTTTTTTTAATTGCTCTCTGCACAGCAACTTGATTTTTAGTCTGTAAAGAGCCAGTGTCAGTTTTCATCCAACCAAATGACTACTGAGAAGCTTTCTGTTTATGCTCAACACTGCAGCGTCCTCCAAAATGCAGATCCTGGAAGCTTTTGAAAAGACCAATTAAATTTATATTAGCCTCTCTTTTGTGCAGATGACATATCAGTGAGAAGTATTTTGCACCCAATACATACAAACACTCTTAGCAAAAAATACATCCTTAAAACAAAATAATTTTTATTTCTTAAATTGTGTTACCGCTACAAAATCTCTAGAAGCAATGAAATGACAGAGAGCCTGAAGACAAGAGTAACTGCCTAATTAGAGCAGCCTACGCTGTATCCTAGTAACCCAGTTATCCACAGGGACTCTCTTCATTGACACATATCCTTAACTATGCCATGCTGACAAAGGAAAAATACCCTTGACTGAGCTTTAAGTTGTTCAGGTCAGCAGGCTCGTTGCTCCAAAATCTACCAGGAATAAATGGAACTCCCAACCTGCAACACCTAAAAGCAGTTTAGTTAATGAACTTGAGAAGTTAATTCACAAGACTTTTGTTACACAAAGCATGATGAAAAATCTGAAGAGATGAGATTTTCAACTGGCAGAGTACCATCACTCTGCACTGAGCTCACAAAACAACAACTTCACTGCTCCAGGACCAGATCGTAACAATATGCCTTGTACATGCTTAATTTTTCAAACAGCTGTATATGCATAAGCAAGTAACAGTGAAAAGCTCTTGCACAGTCGGATGTGAAGGCATTTAGTAATAGTCGCAGCATGTATCACTCGGCAAATCAAGTCACGTGAGAGAGAATCTGTCAGTGCATTTTCATAGAAAAAGGAGATTTCAAAGAAAAGCTGGGAAAGAGAACAGAACAGTTCCAGCTACCCCAGCCTTTGGGTTTGAAACTAAGTGTTCACCAAGAGCTGAAAACGCGAAAAGAAATGGGACATACAAAGAGATGGAACAGAAGTTCAAGAAGTACTCACTTTAAGTAGAGGTTTGAAATGTTACCTAAGGATTTTCTTTACAACATGCAAGTGTTATTGGCCTTGACCTCACCTGGAAAAAGACATCCCCTAAAAAAAAACCTGTAATAGAATTACTGCGTAATACCAGAGATCAAACTTCTGCCATAATTTATAGCTATAGAACTTCCAGAAGACAATTCCCTGGCAAAGTTACTAGGAAAGAAGAAAGCAACACAAGTATTATTGCAAATAATAAAAAACAAACAACAAACAAACAAATAACCAAAAGTTCCACACATACAACCACAAACACTCTTCTGCCCATTCCCTATAGGCTGTTCAGGCTTAGGCATCCACTGGACAACATATGGAAATTCAATGCAAATATCCTTACTAGAGGTTCTGGAACTGCACCAGTTTTAAGAATTATTATGATATCAAGTAGCATGTTTCCTTATGCAAGTATCGCATCACCTTGCTAGTGATGATTAATGGCAAATGGGCTTGCCACATCTGCTCCTCTCACCATGTGACCCAACATATATTGTACAGTGGCAATAAGGGACTCCATCAGTGCCTCTGCAGATCTGCCCCATGGATGCACAAGCTCTGCAATGTGCTGGTGCTGCACCATGGAATAAAGATGCTGCCAGTCCTACCCACCTGAAGGAGCGCTGCAATCGTGCCAAATGAGTGCCACAGCATCGGGGCAAGGTCAGGCACAGACTCGCGCTTCTTGCTCAGCTCCAGCAGCGCATTCTCCCGTGTCTCAGGGCTGGACAGCTCGTTGATCCACTGATAGATCTTTTCACGGTCAACCTGAGCCAGTGCTGTTGGCACAGGCTGGGAGGGAGACAAGAAAACTTCAGTCCAAACGTTCTATCCAAGTCTCACACAAACTCTTCCCACAACCTGGCAGATAAGCAAAAAAGTGCTCAAGAAACTCCTGACTGGGGGACAAAGGAACTAAAGCTGCATTAAGATGCTCTGGATATAGATCCCTTCCTTAGATTAGTCTTCTCATTTCACTTATTTGAACCATAAAGTTTTTACTTTCTGGCCTGACTCGTTAGGACAATCTCTCTTAATCTGCTTGTCAAGCAGTACCTTGTAACTTCATTCAGCAATATGAGAGCCATGCTGCTGCCTGTCTATGCCAGCAGAGCTCCCAGGAAGGTCACACATACTTTAGCCAGCTATCATTTGCTCCACCTGCATTTAGCTCATGTTCATTTCATGCTTCAAGTGCAAGCTTCCACAAACACCAAGTAAGGCAGATGCTACCTTTTTCTCTCCAAAACCATCCAAGACATTGGAACCTGCCAATAGGATTCACCCAACATACATGAGAAAAATATTCGTACAAATACTAGAAAAAGTCTTAGTACCACAACATCAGCATGACACCATCCGTAGCCAGTAACACCTGCTGCTAGAGACATCTCATATTCACCCCATGTATCTTGTTTACATGCATGGAGCTAAAAGGGAATTTTTCAAGGCTGATTTTGTGCAAAAATTCCTGTTCAAAATAAACCCAGAGAAGGGTGCATCTATATTCGTAGTCAAGGCACATTTTCTACTACACAGGAGAAATGCAGGATTTCTATTCTGCCTTTCTTGGAACATCAGGGAAAGAACAGCATCAAGGCCAACAAGTTTTCAAGCCAAAAAAAGTGGCTGGCCAGAAATCTCTTTTGTTGTAAACAGTGCTAGGTTGTTTTTTTTTTCTCTTTGAAAACCAGATTCACTGAAATGGCAGTGCCTCAGACAAACTTCTGAGCGGAAGCAGGAAGGCAGAAACTCAAGGAAACTCCAACTGGTTTCCTGCCAGCTCATCTGATGAGATGCTTGAAAGCCCCAGACTTCCTGACAGTGCAACCTTGCCTTGGTATTCAAGATCCTGGGGTCTTTCTGCTCCTTGCAAGAGAGTGAGGATACAGGAGGACGGCTTTCCAGTGGGGATCCTAACAGCTCTGGAGCCACAGCTGGTACCAGGACTTGCCAGGTGCTCAGGCACTAGAAGAAGTTGGGACTCTGGTATAACTAGAAGTACAAAAATTGAGCTGCCAGTTCACACTTCTATTGTAATTTGGTTTTTTCTGTTTTTTTTTTTAACTGAATATTTTCATTCTTTTGAAATCCTTCTTCCTAGAAGTTTTCTTCAAAGGAAGATTTTCCATTTTACACCCAAAAAAAGGAAATAGAAAATGACTGAATGGAATACATCATCCTACTATGAAAGCTGACTGTTAACAACCAAACTGTAAGCAAATGCATTAGATTATATTTTGACTACATTCGTGTGCATTCTCCACAAACAACCTAAACCAGCTTTCTGTTTCCCAGAGGCTGGTGTTCAGCGATCCAGATTTCTCTGAGACCTTAAGATTTCCAAGAGAATTCACAAAAAAACAAAAGGAAAGAAATTTGTTCAGGCTTATATTGTAGCTTCTATCATAACTTGCCACCTAGCATTGCTGTAGAGCAAAATATTGAAAATACTAACAAGAATATCTGCACAAGCGGTTGGGAGATTTGAAATGCGAAAGAGGCAGAAGAGTACAAAGTATCTATCCCCAGGAGACAGCGTGTCTACTTTGTCCACCTTTGTAAGTTTATATCTGTGTTAACACTGTATTAGCAAAACCTGTGCAGCCACACTGACCTGCAAAGTAAAATATTTTAGGAAATCAGATGTCATTTTGTTCCTCCAAGCATTTACATTAATTTTGCATTCTGCATGCAACTCCACGCTTCCCCATTTACTAGATACACAGTGAACTCTAATTGAAGTCAATTGCTCGTTTCCTAAGGACCCTTCTGTAGCGCTTCAGAGGCTGGGGAACGCACGGAAAAAAAAAAAAAAACCAAAAACTTAAAAGAAATGCTGCCAGAAAGAAAAAAAAAAAGTGACTGATACCAGGGAGAGGAGACAGATGTTGGAAGCAAGCTGAGATGTTCCGCCAGGGAAGGAACTGGGTGCGCAGACACTGGAGCTCGCGGCACCTCGACCGCTTGCAGCGTTCAGGGCAAGGGGAAGCTCACCAGATGGGGTTTTTACCCCCCTGGTGTTCAGCCCCTCGTCCTCGGACCCTGGTACCAGCGGGGAGAGCTCCAGATGTCACAGCAGAGGACGAGAGACGGTAGAAT
>JANZLP010000020.1:24357904-24369239 GCA_026930925.1 Chelictinia riocourii
GTTTTTTTTTTTTTTTTTTTTTTTTTTGGTATCATGGACATTCATAAACAAAGGACAACTCCACTACTATTTAGGAAATCCAAAACTACTGCTGTGAGTATACTACCACGATCACCCAAAAACATGTTGCAGGTATATTCAACTCCAAAAGGCAGGGCAGAACTGCATAATAATAGTTGGACAAGCTTAACCTTAATTTTAACTCCACAAAGCAAAGCACTGAGAAGCCCTCTTAAAAATAAAGACAGCTGTATTGAGTAAGTTTGTGTTCCCTTAAGTTTCATCCAGATGAGAGTAATTAATGTTTGGAGATGGACAGATAAAGATTTACTTACAAATACAATTTACAAGGAAAAACAAAATGCAACGAAAACACAGGATTTTTTTCCTTCATTCCCAATGAATTGGCCAGAACAACTTCCAGTTCCCTTCACACGCACACCACTACCACCACCCCTCACCAAAAAAGCCAGAAAGGGAAATAATATAATAGCAATGGAGAAAAAGTTAACTCTAAAAAGGTTGGGAATTCATAGTACTAGCATTAGTGTTATTTCTAAAAAGAACACAAGAATACAGCTTTTTACTTGAAGGTTATTTTTTAAAGCTTGAAAGGTACAATTATATGACCTTCAAAGCTTTATTCACACAAATATCTGTACCACAGTACCACTCTCAAGCAAAGCTTGTTATAGAATTACTTTAAACCAATAATCAATAGACTGCTCAATACTAAATTTAGTAATACAAAGCTCAAGAGATAATTGTTCATTTTAATCTAACATGACTTTATCCAAGCTTAGCTGTTCAAATCTACCAAGAGTATTTACTACTTAAGGTCCTTATCAGTATGAAACAAATTTAAATGTTAGAGCTTGCTACATGTCTCCATCACATGGTTGGTCTCACTCCGAAGGTCAGTTTACATCAAATCCTATAAAACTGACAGACTAGAAAATGCTCTAAGTTCCCTGACTTCTCCCTAAAGCCCCTAAGAAAATGGTAATAGAAGACTTCTAAAGTCCAAGAGAGATCGAAAAAAAGATCCAAAAATGCTCTGACGTGGCAACCCTGTAAGTACAACTCCACACAAAACTTCCTTTTTTCTAACCATCATTTTGTTAGTTAGATGCCTTTTACGCTTTATACAAAGGAGGGCATTCTTCCCCACATTAACAAGGGAAAGTAAAGTAAATCAAAAGTTAGCACCTATGTGAATTGTAAAATCCTGTTACTTAGAAATTTGAACTGCCGAGATCATACATTAATTAAGGCTGTACAGGACACCTGGAGGTGGGCTATCTAGTCCAATCTTGCCCAATGTATAGCCAGCTTCAAAGCTGAAGCCATCTGTTTGATCAGGTTGGTCAGGATGACAACCAGTCAAGCTTTGAGTACCTAAGGACAGATCCTCTACAGCCTCTCTGGGCAACCTATTCCAACGCATAACAACATATTGCATGAAAAAAAATTTCCTAACACCCAATCAGCACTTCCAATACTGCATCTTGTGCGTGGTCCCCTTCACCCTTGCACTATGCACTTCCAACAAGAGTCTGACTCATCTTCTCAATAAGCTCCCAACAGTCTGCTGAAGACAAAAACTTCATGACAAGAATTACTATTTTTCCAAAAATCTTCAAATAATAATCTGAAGAGAGACCATTTCTTTAACACGAAAGCCTTTATTTAATCAAATAATGTCATAATCTATCTTGTCCCAGCATGGAGCTTTCCAGTACAGAAAAACTGGAGGATCTGCAGTAGAGATCCTAATCTATCCCTTAAGACCATAAAATAGGGAAAAAAAGCAGCTGTTCAATGTCTTCTAACTCATATCCCCAAACACATTACCCTAGTAGGAAGAAACATTTGAAGTCTATCATCTCGCTTTGACATTAATTCCCCTCATATCACAGAAAGTACTTGTACGCACAAAAACAAGCTCAATGCAATTTATTAGCACAACTTCTATCTCTCCTGTCACAGGTCTGCTCTGAAGGTAGAAGCACACAAATGGGAAAAACAACCTCAGGTGGATGAAAGTAGTAAAGACTGAGAACAAGAAAGTCTTTTCATACCCCAAAAAACTTCACAGCCCAAAGGTCTTCTCCAAATATTGTCTGCCCTGGTGAAACTGAAGGAATAAGTAAGAATCCCTCATTTACATTCCACCACCACCCCTGCTTTGTTTAAAGTTTATTTATTTATAATGAAAATTCTGAAAACTCACTCAAGTCAGTAATTCACTGAAAATACTGCTACTGTGCTAATTCTCTAATTTTCTAATTCAAAGTAATGCCACATTTCTGAAGTATGCAATTAAATGTACAGTTTAATATTGATAGTGAAGTTCTTAGTGTAAGCCCCAAACTACATATTTCAAAATAAACAGTAGTATTTTAGCTCATTTTATGAACTTCTTTCACATGAAACGTTCCCAAGAAACAGTCCAATTTTTTTCTAAGGAATTAATGTAGTAAAATTGAATACAAAATATGTTAATATAATCTTGGTCTTCGATGCATTAATTGACTATAAAGAACCCCTATTATTACCAAGGATTCTTCTTCTGTGCTTTGGTAAAAGAATTATTTGACAAAAATTATCTCTTGCTTTCAGAATAAAAATTTTAAATAAATTTTCTAAACAAATCTATGTAAAGGAGTAAAGAAGATTTTGTCAGAGGAGAGTTAACGTGCACAAGTTGGAGCCCAAGGGTTCTCCACAAGCAGAGCATATTTCAGAATCCATTAAACCTCCTGGGCTGTATGCTGAAATCTCCTGTTGCTCCTCATAATTAAGTATATCTGAGAATATGCTCTTTACACTAAAATACTTGGACAGATTAAATTGAGAAGCATATCCAAAAATCTAGCATGCATAGCATATGGTAAAGCAGCTCAGTGTTTTCTTACTACACAATGAAAGACAGCATCATATTACGCTGACCGGCAGAAGCAGTAAACACCAGATTTCTCATTACCCACAGAACTAATTTTTTTTTCCTAACTTAAAACCAAGTATGAGTTGGTAGCAGCAGTCATAAGAGAAGAATGCACTGAATATTTCTGTTTTTAGGTGTCACTGCACTTACAAGTGCTAGCTTACTCCCAGTCAGCTGGACAGGCTAATGCAGAGATTAGGACCCAATGCTAAAGCTAAGGCAATGCTGTTTGATGCTAGGGATTAGAAAAGAAATATGACCCTGAAGGTTCAAATCTGTGGGTGCTGTGATTTTGTTCAGTCTCTGTGCTTGGCTTGCTGTTGAGAAGATTAACAGGTGATCTTGAGGACCCTGTTGCTTTCTATCAGCATGATCACTGACTGCCTGAAGGTTACTTGCCCAGGGATGGTGAATAGTGTATGTGTGTGCACAGAGATCTCTTTATTAATCATCTGAAGAGATGCTATGAAAGCTTGAGATACATTACACTTAGCCTAGTGCTCTGATGAAAATTGACCTTTTGAGTCCTTCCAGGCTTTTCCCTTTCTTCCCATTTGTCCTTTTTTTTGCCTGGTCTTTTAGCTATTGATCCGTGATAGGTTCCACCTCTCAAAAGGCACTTTTTGTAAAAGACCTTTTGAAAGTATAAATGAATGGTGTTGACCATCTCAGAATATGATCTTCCAGTTGTTTTATCATACTACCATTTCAGCAGGTTTGATATCTATAAATATGATTCTCATTGCACTGCAGTTTCGCAGAATTGCCTTGGGAGCTATTTTTTGGATGTAAATACCCTATCTGCAACTTCCTGTCAACTTGTACATTCGTTGTCTTTAGCCATTTTGTATTTTGCCAACAACTCAAAATTTAGTTTTTAAGCTTTTTCAGTACCTTGGAGAGGTAGACGATCGAGTGCTTCTGAAATTATTGTTTTATTGCAGTGCCCCTCTCTTTTAATAGGTCAACTTCTAATAATGCTTTTTTGTGTATGTGTAGGAGTTGAAAACCCAAAGAAGTTACTTAGCTTTGCAGTACTGTTGTTACCTTCCAAATCTGCTCTGGTGTCATCAGAATGACAGTGCCCAAAGATCATAGTTTAGAAATGCTGCTTCACAATATATATACAGGAGATACTGGGCCTGAGTCCTGTCCTTCTCTTAATGCATGCTCACTCAGGTTAAAACACAACATAATTTGATATTAGCCTTTTGTAATGGAACATAGAGGGACAGTCATTGCAGACTTGACCACAGATGAGAAGAATCAAATTTCAAGGATACTTAACATTCTCAGTCCATTTATCTCAAAACTAAATATAGCTGCTGATGCCCAGTAGAAATAAAGATGGCAAGACAACTGGATAGGTGGTCAGATATGTTGGGAGAAATTCAGTAAGTTTTGAAGTTTCTAGATGATGGTCCACAGATGATTTGTAGTTCTCAAAGCATTTGCTGCCCCTCTGCAGAGATACAGATTTCACGTGGTGTCAGTTCCTCTTGTTTTTGACTATGATTTTACATTACAAAGGAGCTATCGAGAAGACAAAGGAAATCCGTAACAGGAAATTTTACCTAAGCACCTCTTGCCACTGAGAGTTTAGACTGGACTGGTAGTAGATATGGTTTCTGCATTTTAAAATGAGAAAGGAATGACTGCTTTTATTAGGATGCATACTAAGAAAATGCTCATGAATCTCTGACCTGTTGCATTTGATTTCTAGGTAATAACAAATGAAATTTTTATTTTTAATAAATTTGTAGTGGAATTATTGAGCTATATGAAAATACGTTCATTTTGGGGAGAGAGAGAGAGAGGTGATCATTATTAAGCACCAGCATTTGTCTGAATGATGGAAACATCTCTTGCTGACAAAACTCAAATCTAAAAGCAAAAAAAAATCAAAGGCAAAAATTAATGTTATGTGATGTTTGTAGAAGCAAGATATTAATGGATATGTACTTTGTAGCTAATGATTCATCATTCTTCAACTCAATGCAGGTGTTACAACTGCTTTACCTTGGATGTCGTTGGTAGCGTAGCTTTTGGTACTGAGGTGGATTCTCAGAAGAATCCCAACGACCCCTTTGTTAAGAATTGCAGAACATTCTTTGAAATGTCTTTGTCTAAGCCTCTCCTCATTCTAATCCGTGAGTATAGTCTACCTTTGTCTACTTCTTTATGGTAATTTCTAAAAGTCATTCTCAAATTGCAAAACATGCTGGAGCAGGAAGATGTATAGCAGACTTTATTTCAGAGGTGTTCAGAATGCAACCTACAGGCCAAGTATACCCTCGAGATTTCCACCGTATGCTCTGCAGCTCTTGTCACCATTAATGCAGCTTCCTCCAGAAACTGAGAAGGTCTGGGAAGGCAGTGCTCCAGATTGATCTGAGTGGAAGGTTTCTGGGACGATACCTCTTTTAATACACTTCTGCATTAAAACAGAGTAATTGCCCTTTGGAACCTGAGACTAACGTGTTTGTGCACTTGGTTTGCTTGGTAGAGATTGAAATCCCACCCATAAACAACAGTGGGCTAATAATCCACTAAAGAAAAGAGGCGGAGGAGCATAAGCAGATAGTATAAATCCTTCAAATTCTTATTTGAAAAGCAGCAGCAGCCTGGTTGATGGCTATAAAGGATAAAGATGATAAGTGCCAGCACAGGCTGTCATTAAGATAATGCATTTATTTTCAGGTGGATAGATAGGGAATGCAAGAATGAGGTATAAAGCCATTTAGTTCTAGGGTATGAAAGCTAAGGCTTCATGGTGATGATGGCCTTGTTAATGCAAGGGCAGTAAGAATTGTAGCTGAGGAGGCCACAACTTAATTGAGGTTTTACCATCTTGCAATCTAGACCTGCACGCAGTAGTGTCAGGTGGCACAGTGACAACGTTTCCCGTGCCCATCTGATCCTGCTGGCACTACAGATTGCACGTATACTAGCAGCACAGGAACTGCTTCCTTCTGGAGTTGTGTATCCAAAATGTCCTGGGGTTAATGTTTAACCTGATTGTGAAGTGTGATTTGTGAATAATTTCTGAAGGGACAGAAATGTGCTCCTATATGTCTAAGATAATGTCCTTCATTAAAGAAAGTTTCTGCAGGGTTTTGGGTTGGATTCCTTTGTTGGTCTCTTCTTGCTGGTACATTACATGGTCTGAATTTCCACACTGTGTTGCCCTGTTGGCAGCACAGAGGTTTTCCAGTGGTTGGTTTGTTAGTGTTAAGCTGTTTGTAAGTTAACGAGGGTTTATTAAGATGCAAGACATCACTCAGGTTTCCAGTTCCTGACTATAAAGGCCATGGACTAGAGACCATCCTTGTGATAACATCCCAGTTGCAGAGTCTGTGGCCTGTTTAGAGAAGCAAAATAAAATAGCAAACCAATATCCTAATATTGGGGAACTCTAAATGAGAATGACTAGTACACAATTTCATGGATCAGTGCCATAAGCTGGTAGGCTAGTTCAAGATCCCCCACTTTCTGTATGTAACTGTTGTGGTTTAACCCCAGCCAGCAACTAAGCACCACACAGCTGCTCACTCACTGCCCCCCCACCAGTGGGATGGGAAGAGAATTGGGGGAAGAAATGAAAACTGTGGGTTGAGATAAAGACAGTTTAATAGGACAGAAAGGAAGAAAATAATAATGATAATAACATGACAAAAATAATAATAAAAGCATTGGAATATACAAACCAAGTGATGCACAATGTAATTTCTCACCACTTGCTGACCAATGCCCAGTTAGTTCCTGAGCAGTGATCTGCCCCCGCCAGCGAACTCCCCCCAGTTTCTATACTGGGCATGACATCCCATGGTATGGAATACCTCTTTGGCCAGTTTGGGTCAGCTGTCCCGGCTGTGTCCCCTCCCAACTCCTTGTGCCCCTCCAGCCTTCTTGCCGGCTGGGCATGAGAAGCTGAAAAATCCTTGACTTAGTCTAAACACCACTTAGCAACAACTAAAACATCAGTGTGTTATCAATATTCTTCTCATACTGAATCTGAAATGTAACACTATACCAGCTACTAGAAAGAAAATTAACTCTATCCCAGCTGAAACCAAGACACTGAGTCAGTCTCTTCCTTCAGCTTAATATCTTGCTATGCACTATTCTACTTGAAAACGACTCATCTTTGCTCAAAACAGGTATATAGTGTCAGCTCAGTGACATTAGTTTACTACAGTGGGTGGCGTTACTGAGAATGCAAAACTATCCCATTAGCCTGTTTGCAATATAAAATAGGCTTCTGCATTTTACAAGCTTATGCAGTGTAGCAAGATTCTGGCAAGTGTAAAGGAAAAAGGTGTTAAGGAGAGCTGGCAGCTCCTTAAGGAAAAGATATTAAGTGCAAACTCTTCCAATAAAGAGGAAAGTTAAGGAAGTGCAGTAGAAGACCAGTGTAGCTAAATTGTCAGCTCTGCATGGCCCCTGAAGAGAAAGTTTTTTACGGTGGGAAGTAGGTCAGATTTCCGAGAACAAGGATAAGAAAATAGCATGTAGGGACAGGAGAATCAGAAGTCTTGAGGCACAAAATGAGATTAAAGTATCCAGGTGTGTAACAGGTAGTAAGTACTCATTTTTCATGTACATTAGTAACGAAAGAAAGCCTAAAAAAAAACGTTAGAGGGTGAAAGGGATTAACAGATGACGTTGGGAAGGCCAAAGTGTCTTCAGTTCGTTTGGGTCTTTCCCAGTAAAGTGGATACTGCTGCTACTGATAACATGGAGGACTGCACTGCCACTGCTACCCTGGGCAAGTAGGCAAGGCACAAGTAAGTGTCTCTGCACAGCCTGATATCTACAGAAGTGTACACCTTCCACCCCCACCCACCAATTTTAGGATGGTTTGTCTGGAGGATATTGCTGTACAATACCTGAAATACTGATTGAAGATGACTTAAATGTCATCTGTTTGGGAACAGTCAGAAGGGAAACATGAGCTGGGAGGATCCCAGAGGTGGCTTCTTTGCAAGTGCTATTCTGTACTTTTTTTAATGGGTTAGATGATGGCACTAAGTAGTAACAATTTATACAGAAGGTACTAAGCTGGTGAGGATGAAAGATGCTATGAAAGAAAGGGCTGCAATTCAAAGTGGTCTTGATCAGTTGAAGAAGTAATCATAAAAAGAATAGTCACAGTTCAACGAGGACATGTTCTGTATATGACTCTTAGGAGTAACCGATTTTAATGATAAAGGCTGGGGAATAAATTCCTAGGGAGTAAATTATTCAGAAAAAAGTCTGAGAGTTGCAGGGAACCTCAAGCCAGTACACAAGTCGACATTTTCATGCTATGTTATGTAGTATTCTGGGGTGAATAAAGAGGAATATAGCCTGCAGAACGCATGAAAAAAAATCCTTCCTTGTCTGAGTACCATGTCAAGTGACAGGGGACTATACCTTGAGAAATATATAAATCAACAAGACTATACAGAGGGACAGCAGCAAGACTGAATGAACGTTCCCAGTATTGATAAGTATGTATTGAGCAAATTGGTGTTATTTGGGGTAGATGGCAGCAATATGATTAGTGGTTATAATAGCCTTCTGTATATATGGGCTGCTGCAAGGAGGGAGAGAATAACCTGTTTTCTATGCCTGTGATAGCACAAACACTAAAGACTGTAAGTTCCAGCAAGAGCAGTGGTGCTTCCAGCACTGGAAGAGTTTGTGTGGGGAGGTTATTGAATCTCGATTGTTGGAGGCCTTCAAAAACAACTAGGAAACATCCTCTGGCAATAATGTAAATTGTAGTAGATTCTGCTATGGGTTGGGACATCTCCTGATGCCTCTTCCAGGCATAATTGTCTTGTTTTCTGACACGCTTCCTCTTTCATCTTTTTTATCCTTTTACTCCTTGGTGAATATTGCTATTCTCTGGATAGGAGTTTCTTAGTTGGTGGGGGAGCATTAAAATTTAGCAAATCCATAGCAGTCATCTTTGTACAGAACTTCATGGGGCAGTGCTTTAAACTACTATGTTTGACCAACTCCTGAAGCTGTAAGAGTCCCAGGCCACAACTTCTTAGTGAGAGTGTTCCTTATAGACAGACTAAGGACTGGGACTTGCTTTCTAATCAGCATATTTTCTGAAGACTTTTAAAATGCATGTAACAGTCTGACATACCAGCTGTCACCAGAAATTGTGTCCCCCACCGACACCCGCGTGCAGTGCATTGGCACTCATGTCACATGGAGAGGGAGTGTTGACAGGTTCTCTTGCTAGTCACCTTAGAAAGGGGGGAAAGAAGCCAGGGTTCAGCAAAGGAGAACTGGCAATTGCGGGAGAACACCAAGAACGACGGAACCAGAACAGTCTGAGCAAGGAGTTACTGGACTAGCCTGGAGCTTTTACAAGCCCGAGAGGAAATGCATGCAGCAAAAGAGAAATTTTCTCCAGCCTCATCCTTGTTTAGCTTGTGTTTGGGACTGATTCGAACCTCTCTTGTCGTGGGACAGCAGTGCAATAGCATTCATGGCCAATCTTTTCAAGTTCCAGAGTCTCGAGTAGCTCTAGTTGCATTTGTGTTAAAACTGAATCATGTTTTCTTTTGACTTAGAAGCCGAACTTGATTTCCAAGCCAATGCTTGACAGCATCCTTTGTCTTCGTGATGACAGATGGAAGTATGTCCGGAGCCTCCTGACCCCAGCATTCAGCAATACTAAACTGAAAGAGGTAAGGTGTAGATAGTGCTGCTTTCGTACTTTAGAAGACATAATTGTTTTCTTTTGTGCAAGCATCTACTTTATATAGGTCCATATTAAGGATAAGTAAAACCTGCTGCTTTGTGCCAGTCTATTTAGACCTGAAGAGCACATGCAGTAGAGCGTACTTACGGTGTGGTCCAGGTCATAGACTGGTGAAAATCGGAATAGCTCACCTGAAGATATGATCCTCTGTCTTTCTCTATATAAGCCAGTTTGTCCATAATAGTGTAGCAAACTTAGAAAGGACCCTTATACCTTCCTCCCCACCACTGTGTTAGGAGTAAGCTAAAGTATGGGAAAGGTTATTGCTCCCAGTTGAAACATAGCTTTTCGTGATTTGCAGAGTCAGCAGCTCTCATGTTAACATGGGAACTGCTGTCAGTCTATTTTCATTTCACCATCTCCTTCCACCCCCCCTTTTATTCTTTAATCCTTTCATATAATAAAATAAGTCACTGGAACAGAATGTCATTGCCAGATAAATACCTCTGACTGAAAATAAATGTCTCCACGCTGACCTGCTGCTAATTTCATATAAATGTCTCAGCATTTATTTAGCCATGGGAACCCATTACCCAGTAACAAAGTCCTATTTCAGTGACACGATATCTCTTAATTAAATGCAGATAAATGATTGACTGGTTAAAGGTTTAAAGCTGAGCCACTTGCAATTACCTTGCTTAAAAAGGAGAAACGTTTAAAAAAAGTGACATGGAACAGCATTTTTCAGCGTGGCTGGGGTTTTTCTTCTTTTGCTCGATGCCATGTGGAAAAAAACAAAGGAATGAACATTGTCATAAAGATGTTTTGTAGCCGCAACCAGCTGCCCCTGTGACTGTGAGAGGCCACCAGCCTGTAAAACTAGATGGTATTTACCTCAGAAAACGTGTTTTTATTATTGCAGGAGGGAGGGAAGGAGGTGCCACCTCACCTTCTCCTGATACAAATGATTAGAGCAGGCAATTAAACCATTTCTGGAAATTTATGCCAGTGTTAAAAAGAGCTTATGCAAATATTAACAAAAAAAAGTTTATCTGAAAAGCATTAAATTATAGATTGTAAAGGCAATTAAAAATGCAAAAATTGCCAATGGGAAGTTAATAGGTGGCTAGACATGTATCCACAGGGTACCTGCCTCTAAAGAAATCTTCTAACACTAAATTGCATTAATTATTTATATCATATTTCTCATCTGCTTTGATATTTTAAATGTGAATTAAAAACATAATTAAGCACTCTGTACATATATATATATAACAGATTCCTCCTACATATAAAGCAAATATTCTTTCAGTGATTCTCTTTAAATTCTGGTGACTGCACTACACATTAATTTGCATGCTTTTTTGTTTCATCCCGTAGTCAATACTGTGCACTTCATGCCATCTACAAAGAGTATGATTCCTTCCACCTAAGTTAATACATTTAATCTTTAGGGTCTCTTTATATTAAATTGACAGAAAAGTAATTGATTTGTTCCACCTAACATTGACTCTTTGGGTAGGGTTCACATTGTTAAAACTTTTTTGTCTGCTAGGATTCAACTCACGGATTGAAATAATTATGTTGAGATGACTTGTAGGCACAGGACAAAATCTCTCTCCTTCAAGAATCCTGAAGTATTTCCTTGCTGTGTTCTTTATTACCAGGTTTACCAGGCTTCT
>JANZLP010000020.1:24383585-24395606 GCA_026930925.1 Chelictinia riocourii
GGCTTGTCCTCACCCGCCACTAGTGGCCTACGCACAGGCACAACAGACCTGGGGATGCTGGGCTTGGCTGAGAAGTGGCCCCCTGGTTAAGCTGAATTACTCCGAGTATGTGCGCAGGGTCCGTTTTCCTCTCTCAACCCCCACGCTGGTGGCACGCAGTTCCCCAACAAAGATGGCGGGACACGCACACGGGCTGCAGGCGTGCACACGTATGCACACGCACACACGTGTTCCACGGGCACACGTGTGCACGCCTGCTGCGACGGCGCACGGACACGCTGTGCGGCCCTGCGGAGGCACACGCGTGTGCAAGCCACACGCACACAGCAGCGCGCACGGGAGTGCCCCTCCTCACTGCTCCATGCAGGGTGATGAGAGAGATGTTGAATACAAGAGCTCAGTCCCAGGCTGTGGCAATCCCTGATCCTTACCTGTATCCTTAAGGGAACTGAGCATCTGGGCGTCTTTCACCCACGCAGGCACCCACTTGAATATCCACAACCTTGCAGTTGCACCTGTACTAACTCAAAGTTCAGCACACATGCAAGTGCAAGAGGAAAGCCGGCAGGCACTGCCATTTGCCTCCAAGCCTGGGTTCGGCTGTGGCTGCCGGCCCAGGCAGGCGGGTGCCACAGCTCCGACCGGTCCTGGGTCGGTGTCCCTGGCCCGGGGTGAAGCCACTGCGCCGGCCAACAGCCAAAGCTGGGGAAGTGCTTTTGTCCATGCCACCTCCCAGATACAGTTGTGATTTACATGGCGTTAAAACACCAACCGGCCCTTGTGACTTCTCTGGCCTTGACTTTGTATTTGAACTTTGCAGAGTTTCTGCAGAAAACCACGAATGTTAGAAATAAGAGCTGTCACTTGGGTTTAATTCTTCTCGGTCACCAGAGCTTAAAGCCAGAGGAGTCTGATCAGCACAGGAAACAACTCAACACCTTTTGTTCAAAGGCTGCTGTTGAGTTTTAGCCTGGAAATATCTCTGAGCTGCCACAGTTCTGTGCTCCAGCACCAAATTTAGGCAGCCCCAGGTCTGCATTTCCTCGGGAGTGCTGGGTGGTTCAAGGCCCCCCACTGTCCCACAGCCCTGCCCCGGTGCCAGGGTGGCAGCAGTCGCACAGGCAAGGTCTGGCACCCGCAGAGCTGGGGTGACATCGCTTTCCCAAACTCATTTTTCCTCAACTCCTCCTTTACGGGTTTTTTCCCTACCTTTGCGAGGAGGAAACAAGAATTGCAGTTTGGTTATGGGTGACATTTTTGTCAGCTGTCCAAGAGTGGGAGCAAGGAACCTGGATGTGTGCCCTTTGTGGAACTCTGAGCCGGGATGTGGGGCATGAGCTCTGCAGCGCAGCCAGCAAGTGGACACCAGTGGGACTTCACTCATCGCTCCGGACTTTACCTTTCTAGATTTGGATGGAGAAGGCAAGCCGCACAGCTATGGAGGATACAACTGATTTCTTTGCAGTCAGTGAATCGACAAGAGCGGTGCTATTCTAGACCTGCTTTGGAGACAGAAGAGGGCATGAAATCACCAAGTTCATTACCACAGGATGCCAGAGAGGCCAAGTATGTAAATGGGTTGGAGAGGGACAAGGGCTGCTGGTGGAGGTAGATCCATTAGGGCTATTAAGGTACTTCCGTCCGGATGCAAACCCTTTCTCAGGAAGTCCCGAAGCTGCCAGGCAGCAGCTGGGCGGGATGCTGGGAAGCACATCTTGTTTCTCCTGCTCTTCCCGTGAGTAGTGTTACAGAAGAGCCGGCCGTGGAAAAATACCCGTGGGGTTCAGCCGCTGAAAAGGAAAGAAAAAGAAGCAAAAATCTTTGCTGAGGGTTTCAGCATTGAAAGCGGTTGGAGCAGTTAGCAAGGGCAAGTTTAAGGTGTGAAACTGCTGGGGTCCCTGCGGGATGGAGGGTGGCCCAGACCTCAGCGGCTGAGAAACCGACGCGCGAAGCAGGCAGGGAAGAAAGCTGGCAAGAAAAGGAAACAAACAGCCTGCTGCTGGGATGAGGGAGGGCTGCCAAAAACCCAGCGGGGCCAGGACCGGGGAGGCCAGCCGGGGCGAGCGGCACAGGGCTCCCGGCCATGGGTGGGATGAGGGCAGGCGGCACGCAAGGCCACAGGGGCAGGTGGGCTGCGGGGGGGCTGTGCTGGGGGGAGGACGGCAGGGCAGGAAGCTGGACCCCAGCCACCCGTGGGCCCCTGGCCAGCAGTGGTGTTGAGCTTGGAGCAGGGGATACCCCAGCACCAGGGTGATGTGGGCAGGGGATCCCCCTTTCTCCAGGGTGACCATCCTTGAGGTGAGCAGGGTAGGGACACCCCCATCCCCAGGGTGATTGGGGTAGGGGACCCCCCATCCCCAGGGGTAACCAGGACAGGGGATCCCCCATCCCCAGGGTGATTGGAGTAGGGGACCCCCCATCCTCAGGAGTAACTAGGGCAGGGGACCCCCCATTCCTGGGGTGACTGGGGCAGGGGACAGCTCCCTTCCTGGGCTCACTGGGACAAGGGACACCCCATTCCCAGGGTAACCAGGACGGGGGACTAAAGCTAAAAAAAGCTTGAAGAAAGAAGAAATTCTACCCCTGAGCACTCTTGGTGGGGATCAATTTTTACTCTCCCTCCAGCAACTTTCACTGCCTTCGCAATCTGTAACAAACTCACACAGACCTCCTAGGAATTCTCTTTTTTCTCCATAATCACTAAGGCTTGGCTGGAGATCTGCTCCCTGCTCTTTCTGGGTGTCTCCTGTTGTTTCCTGCGTGAGAAGCTCTCAGCTTGCTGTCTTTCTCTTACGCCTGCACTCCCGATACCTCTGTTCCCAACCAAACACACTTTGTTGCTCTCCCCAGAGGAAATAAAACTCTCCTGTCACTGCTCTCCTCCTGCAGCCGCGTTTCTCCACCTCACATTCCCCGGATCCCAACGTGCAGAAAACAAGACAAGGCAATCAGACAGCATCCCTTTCAGCTGCCAACCTACCTCATTAACAAATCATACTGTTCCCACCCAAGGATAAGCAAATACAGCAGAAATGCCTCCTGTCCCAAGGGGTTACTATGAAGAACCTTAAGAATGCTGGAACAAGGAACTAAGAATGAGAGGAAAGAGAAAAAAAAGTCAGTGTTGGGGTGAAAAGCAAAGTGTGTTAAAGCTGATCAGCAGTCATGAAGCCACCAGTGATCTTTCCGAATTCTTTTCAAGTACAGCTTAATGTGCTGATCACGTTTACTTTCACCATGCGGTGGCAGGGAATAAGTATTCCATTCATTTCAAGAAACATTTTTCCATTTTTACTGCAGGAAACTACCAGGTCCTCCAAAGTATAAGACACAATCGTTCTCCTTATAACCAGTTTGTAGGTTTATTATTAAACAGACTTTTGATCAGAAAACAGTGGTCTTTCAAGACCATCATTTTTAATTGGAAAGCACCAGTTCCAACGAAAAGCATCAAATTTTCAACACCAATAAGGTCTCATTAAACCCAGACTGAGGTTCAAGCCCTTGCACGGAAGGTACAGAGAGAGCTTTCCAGGTGAATATTTTAACCACGTCACTGTTGGCTTTCTTTTTTTAACAGTCTCTACTTCATCCTTATGCTGATTCTGATAATCATTGAAAACTAAACAGGACAGGAAAGGTGTGCTCTGTCCTAGCCTAATGAAACTTTTCTTAACATTTCAAATCTAAAATTTCTTCTTCTTTCCCCAATTAAACTTCTGTCTTTAAAGCTTCCAGTAAGGTTCAAAAGCTTTAAAGCTGTCGTAGGAACCCCTGCATTCTGATGAGGTTCTTGAAATCTCACACCCTGTAACACTTAAGAGTCCAACATAAATCACACATTAAGTCACTCTACTGCCAGATGGAACCCATTTGTATAGTGCTTGGAAGACAAGGACCTTCATTTCATTTGAGCATTGCTTCTTATTAGTTACAGGTCATTCAGTCACAAGATGTTTCTAACACCTAACACAAACCAATTATGACAGCACATTCTGTGCAAGGATGAAAGTGTTACAGCCTGGCTCCCGTCTTGTCCATTTGTTGGCATGTTTTGATCTCTGGAGGTTTTTCCCTTGATCTATCTCAACTGTTGGTATCTACTTTGCACTCCTTTGGTATTTCTCCTTTTTCTCTTGTGTCTACTTACCTTAGCAGATCCATTCTCCTACTTATAAGAGACACTGACAGCCCATCTCGCCAACAGGAGAATCATTTATGTGGCCAGCATTTGGAGGCCAAGTACATGAAGTTGCTTTTCTTTTGAACCTGGTGGCAAGTCAATCTGACTGTCTCAATGCACAAAGGCAACCGACTTTGTCTGCCAGGGCAATTCTCTTCCTGCCACCGTGCCCAGGCTGCCCAGGGTCTGCCCCCCGCCCCCAGCCTGCTGGAGCCAGCAGAGCCAGAGGCCTTCGCTTGACCCCATCCGCTCATGACCATATCTGTATTTTGAGGATAATTTAACATTAGAGTTACTTATTATGGAAAAAGACAGATCGTCTGTCACTGGAAACCTTGAGGAGAGGCTTTCTAAAACGTGCCCTCAATGTTAGCTGGCTGGGAGGCAGGAATCCCTGCGTGGCGTTCCTCCAACTGCTTTTTGCTAAAGAGTGGCCTGAAATATTGCGGCGATTCCTCTCCCTCCCTGAAAATCCTCCTGAGAAATCCTGCATCCTCCTCAGTCAATGGCAGCTTTGCCCTGGCTTCATAGCCTGTGACTGCGCACGGCTTTCTCCACTTTCTTTGCAGTGACTACCCTTCATTTTTCCCTCCCGCTGGGATAAGCAAGCTATATCTAAGAGAGGCAGAGGCTGGAGGGGAGCTGAGCACCTCCTTTCTGTCTTCAACAGAAACGTACACTTTTTAATAATGTAATCTCAATTAAAAACATACCAATTAAAATGGGCTTTTTAGTAGGTCTCTGAGGAGAGGGAGCCATAATTCACATTAAAATGTAAAGCTTCAGAAGCAGGGAGAGCTAGGTGCATTGCAAGTGCCCAAGTATTCAGTGATTTTAATTACAATGGAAACTTGATAAATTGCTTTGTGCCACAATCCATTATTAACAGCTTAATGAATATCACTGCTGCCTGTTTTAAACTGCTCCGTGGTGAAAATTGTTGTCAGTATTTCAGTTGTGAACTCTGATTTTTAGCACATTTGTAGCTTGGCCCCTTGAAAAGGGGAGGAGGGTGGGAGTCTGCAGGCTTGGCTTTGGGTCTGGGTGAGTTCTGCTGGCTGCAGCATCCTGAGAGACGAGTCCTGAGAGGAGGAAAGATGGAGCTTTTGTGTCTCACCAGTATTGGGACTAGCCAGGAGTTAAAAATGCTCCTTGCACAGTTTAAGAACAATGTCACAGCTGTTCTTAGGGCATGCAGAGGGCCCTTATGCGGGTTGAGGGGTCACCAGAGCAGGGAGCTACCTTTACCTGTGCTGTTTCTCTGCACGACACCCAGTAGGCTGGAGAGCTGTTTGGGGTGTCTGCTCAGGAGTAAAGGGAAACAATAGTGGAACGACCCATGATCAAGCATGCTGGTGAGCTTATTTCGGAGTGAGTAAAGTGTATTTCGGCTGAAATTTTCCAAGTTTTAGCTGGCAAAAAGCTAAAGGTATGGAGTTAGGCAAGTCCTTTTAGAGCACTGAAATGTAAACAGTGATTGTGTTCAGCTTTAAAAAGGGACAAAACATTTTCTTCTTGACAGTTATTATGGCTGTAATTGTGCTAATGTTACAATGCTATATATTTATATGTATATTTATAGTAAAACAGTACCTTCTACTCCCTTTTCAAAGCAGCTTAATATTTCAAGGATAAAGGTTATTATTAGTAATGTTATATTAGATGCTAACAGCAGGTATAGTGGGCTTACAGTTGTGCCCCATGGAAGTGTTAAGCCATAGGGATTTAAATAGCCATGGTCTGGCTTCTATGAGACTTATTATTTATTGTGGGTGTTCTGTTTTGACTTTTGACTTGATCGTGTGGTCTGACCAGAGGGTCACAATCCCCAAAGTGGGGTTGCTGCCAGGTGTTTGACAAGATCTTGACAAGATCTGAGTGAGATGCAAGGTAGATCTCAGGGCAGAAATTACTGGGAACTGCTGATTCGGAGAAGTCACAAACGCCTATATGGAATAAACATGATTTGTCTGAATGTAATTAATGTCTTGGGTTTTGCTATTATTATTCTGATTATGTTTTTCTGGAAAACAACAAAAGCGTATTCACTTTCCCCATCTCAGAAATGGCAGCATTACTCATAATGATGTTAACTTGCACCCTGCCAATTACACAGCGCTCTCCTCGTTTATTATATCAATAATTACACATAGGTTATTTTTTTTTTTCTTGTGAAAAATCTTTCATTGACAGAGGAGTAATGACGCCTGTAAGTTGCTTAAGTATTGCTCAGTCAGGGATATGTAAGATGTGGGAGATGTCCTCATATTTGGGGGGAGAAAGACAGCTGGTGTTCTGGCTTGCTGTTAATATTTATGTGTTTCTAAAGTTGTATGTTTTTTAGTTTGACTTTAGGAAGCATTCCAGACCACAGGGCTGCCTGACTGTCATTTTTCATGCATCCCTGTATTGGCAGAGGACAAAGTGGCACGAAATGTATAAAATGCCATCTAATTTTTCTTTTGTTCTTTAATTCACGCACACATGCTTCTTCTGTGTGTTTATCAGTGTGCACAAAATGCCTATATTTGCAAGATAATAGCTGTGTAAATATTAGAAAGTCGTACTGAAGCTCTGTAAAGGGGAGCAGGGGGAGAATCCTTCCTGCTACCAAGGAGCCATCTATTGGATAAAACCCATAACTGAACCGAGCATCCATGAAACTGTGGAGGATAACACAATTTGTTACTGGTCACTGAGTAGCTCAAAATAATCCTTTCCTTCCCAATGCTGCTTTCACCCACTGTGTTAGAAACCTGTACCCCTTCATGCACACAAGTGGAGAGTCAGGTGTAGAAGTGATTTATGTACTAAAGGTAAAAGCCAGTTTAATACAGCCAAAGATCCAGGATAATCCTAATGCAGGGTGCCAGTGTGATCATGAATGGATAAGCCAGCAATAGGATCGCCTGCCAGCAGTGGAGAGCCGTTGCTCAGAGAAGTAATAGAAATGACAAGTGTTTTTTCCATGTCATTAATAAAGAACATAAATAACATTAACTGTACTTTCTTGTAACAGTACATGTAATTTATATCAGTCTCACAGCCCTAATCAGTTTAGTTTAAAAACAAAAACCAAAAAAGGTATTTTTTTAGTTACAGAATTACTTAAGGCCATCACAAAACCAAATAATGAGGTGTTCCTTCCCTCAAAACGTATGCAGTCTATGTGTAACATGATGCAGAAAGAGAGGACCTTGAAAAAACCACAGGGAGACAGGAGGGAAGACAGGACAGGATGTGAACAGCAGATTCCCAGGATGGCCCCAAAATGTCCTGATGCTTCTTCGAACTGGGTGGTGGGGCTTTGCAAACATGTTAAAGAGAGCATATGAGACAGGAAGAACAAAGGATAAAGAAGCAATAAAGAATGCACAGATTCCTGTGCATTTTCTTGAATGTCAGGCAACTGCTAAAACCAGAACTGATTATTAATCAGGAATTAAAGTTAAGCAAATACAATTATAATCTGTGGCAAATAGAAAAGGAACAGAGGGCTGCCTGCAACAGCAGCCTTTAGTCAGCAATTTGAGTCAGCAGAGGGTCAAGCTCCTGGGTGTCAGACACTTACCCGAAAACACTCCCTTCCTGCATCCTCCCTTCCTCCTGCAAATAGCGGAGGGGAGGAGTGTCGGATGCTTTGCTGGGAGGCCAGATAAGCACTGGGAGAGGATGCGTGTATGCAGAGTGTGGGAGGGTGGTCAGCTAGCTGCTGATTTGGGAGTGGGTGCCTGTTCCCCACACTGACGTGTGGGGATGGGGACTGGCGCAAGCTGGTCTTCCTCCCCAGCGCCCAGTTATTTCTTCTTTTGCTGGACTCACCCACGGTGTGTTCTGATAAACTCACTCCTCCACCTCCAAGCAGCGAAACGTGTGGGGCAGGAGAAGCTCAGCTACCGCACACACAAATCCAATATTTATTGTTTGTACTCTGATAATGCCAGGAGTCATTATCGGAGTGTTGTTATCCTAAACGTTTTGCAAATACAGAATAAGGAAGTTGCAGTCCACTGTTAGTTGCTACCAGAGTCTCTTGCTCACCCTGATGCAGGGGTTAGGAAAGCTGGATGAGAGTCTCTAGCTGTTGCATTTGGGGCTGTTTTCTGAGCCTTCCCCACATGTGTATGCGATGGAGGGAGCTGTGATGGTTATACTGTTGTGCTGTGCTCTGGGCCGAGGCTGCCAGCCCAATGCGGCAGAGATGCCAACCAGCTGCCACAAAGTGCGTGACACTTGTTTGCCATTAGACTGAATTTCGTGGAGAAACTCAGTGCTTCTCTTAGACACCCAGCTCATTCTGCTCAGCCTGGTATTGGAAGGAAAATCCCCAGAGTCAGAGACAGTGGTCAGTGCATTAGGGGTGTAAATGGACCAGGCTGCAGGCAACCCCCTGGTTTTACACGGAAGAACTACTGGAAGGGTTTCCAGCTCTCTAGGCAAGCCAGAGGTTTCTCTGTGGGCCCACATAATTAATGAAACAATCAAATAGGTGTATGCCTTTTCTCTCTCCCGTAATTGTAGTACTTCATCCCACATATCACTTCAGCCAAGTTAGACCTCCGGCTAGGATCTTTGCGGTTCACAGTCAACAGGTCCGCACACTTAAGACTGAAAACCTCCTTCTACAAGAGCCATAAAGAGCGATGTTAAGCTTGTCTCAACTGGAAACGGTTCTTTGCTCTCTCTCCATTCACTAACAATTAGATCTGAAATTCAAATTTATTTTCATCCCTGGACTGTGTGGGAACATCTCAAGAAGGAGCCTGTTGTCTTCCAAGATGTGAGCCCTCTAGTGCCACTTGCAGCAGTTTAGGCTGAAGGGAGACGGGTCTCTAACAAAATCTTAATTTTAAGAATTCCTCTCAGCTTTATTTTTCTGGTCGAATTAGGCTTGCCCATGCCTCTGTAGATTAGTAATGTTCTTACTTTAACTTTGCTTTTTGAAGGTCAGAAAAGTGCAAAATTTTGAGGAAGAAACCAGCAGTACCTGAGCACTCTTCTCCCTCACCTCATGAATGGAGGTTCTACCACATGGAAGTACTTTTGTATTTCTCAGCAGTATGATTTTCCTGTTATCAGCATCCTTTGTTAAAGACCTACTGAAGTAATATAAATATAGAGAGAGACACATATAGAGATACAGGTTATGGAGCCTCAGACGTTATGGATGTAGCTGGGTGAAATCTGATGATTTGCGGTATCTGCAGTGACTCACTGGAGGAGACAAAACCTCTCCAGTGAGGAAAATGGTTCACTGCTGGGGTGGACCACCTGGCGAGGCTGTGGAAAGCTGGAGTTTGGCTGGGTTTTGAAGACCAGGTGAGACAAACAGCTGTCAGTGTTGGTTTGGCTGATGCTGCCTCGTGGCAAGGGGATGGAGTAGGTAACTTGCTGAGTTCCTTCCAGGCCCCTTTCCCCCATGTGATGGTGCTTTTGCCTTAAACTCTTTGAGTCTGTGAAAATCTGTTTTCATCCTAGCTCTTAAAGGGGTTTCTGAGACCATCATTAGTTTTTCCTCATGTTTTTTTTTTAAGATTTGATGCGTGTTGTACCAACTTTACAGATGGAGAAGTTGCACCAGTTCTAACTGTGTTTTAAAAACAAAAAAGGGAATGCAGCTTTGAGCATGCCAGCTTCTGTGGAGGTCAGTGCTTTAACCAGTAATTCATATCGGCCACTCTGCAGATTTAGCAGCAAACTCAGCCAATAAAATCCATGTTATACTTGAATTTACACTTACTCTTGGTTTTTTATTTTTATTTTTTAAAAGAACATTGGTGGTATATAGAAGGTATGTTTTGTTACCATGTTTAATACTTTCCATGCTCAGGTGCTTTCATCACTTTGCTTATATATTTGCCCCTTTGGGGTTTGCTCAGCATTTCATGTAGCATTTTTGAAACATTGTTGTAGGGACACTTCTTTTTTCTTTCAAGTAGAAAGCAAAGTCATTACTGTGGCTTCTGACATCAAATGCAGTGTCATTGAATACTCACAGTGCTCCCTCACTGCTGTGAACTACTGCCAGAAACTTGCATGGGAGTTGTGATGATAATGTATGAAAATATCAGAACAAGTCCAAAGTTACACAAAATCTTCTTAGTCTGGAGTTTCACTACAACTGTTCAAGATCAGGCCAGGCTGGCAAAAGGCTGCTCCACTTTCCAAGTGGGCACTCAGTGAATATTTTTTGTTTGCTTTAAATTTACTCAGGTTTTAACGCAAGTTATATTGCTTTGTAAGACGTGCCTGCTGTCAGACATTCAGCCCATTTACAATAAACACATTACAGTGGTTTCACCAGCTGATGTTAACAAATGCAAACACAAGAGTCTTTTCTGCCAGACTGAAAGCCTCCCAGCCACTGGAACGACAGCCATACCCTCCAGTTCAACAGCCTCCACGTCCTTCCAGAGCCGAGCGTCATCTGTGGGAGCACCGTGCCCGCAACCTTCAGATGCACAAATGTGAGGGCTGTCAGCTCTGGCCTCCCAGTGAATTCCAGCTTCTGGGTTCAAGCACAAGGCAAAGGAATGATCTCTGAAATGTTTTGGGACTGGATGTGTTGGCAGAGAGACTGGCTTTTTTGTGATTTCACTGAGAAACCAAATGAAACCTGCAAGTGTTGAGAGGTTGAATTTGATCCTTTCAAAGTAGTTTGGCAAAATTATAGTTTTAGTGGGACTGCAGCTTGTGCTTCTTTTTCAAAAGGATCTAGGTAGCTACCATGGTGATTTACTGGTAACTTCAGGGTGGCACAGGTTTGTCTTACCTAAAATGATGGTTGCTAAATCAAACTTACAGAAGTGACCTGGATATAAACTAATGTAGCAGCGTTTGTACAAGTTTGTAGGAAACTGAAATATTATGAGATGTGAGCTTTCTACCTGTTAGGTAAGGATTCTGAAGCTTAGCTTCTGCTTTTTTGAGCTGTCATCAGAGCGAGGAGGGTCTGCACAGTTTATTATGAGTGGTATTATATTAGCAGCATCACATTTGTATGACTTCTGCACCACAGCAAGTGCTTTATGGAATGCCAACCGATTATGTCATCTAGTTTGATTCCTTGATTCATCTTTCAGTTGGTTTTGTAGTTCTGGGCTCTTTTGAACTCGAAATGGGGAGCTGAACTCTCAGAGTGGTGGAAAATTTGAGTATAGGTTGCAGAAAACACAACTGAAATCACAGCATTAAGAAGAAAAATTCCAACTGATACACCTTTGGTAGCTTTCCTTAAGTAATTTTTTACTTCACCTTGCAGAGAAGTTGAATGGCTCAATCTCTCTGCCAAAAGCGTAACACAAAGCATCCCCAAAGCAGCGGTGAATTTGCCAAAAGGTCAGCTGAGATGTCAGTCTTAGATATGAAAACACAGTTCCTTGTTTAGGATGGAGCTGGAGACATCCCCCAACCCCCCAGGACCCTTGCCTCCTGTGAGAAACGTCATGATACATCACAAATGTGAGTGATATATCTTTCTTCTTCTGACAGTTGGAAAACTTAAAAGCAGTGATTTGAGGAGGGGTGATACATACTGCCGGATTGGCCTTCCCCAGTATAGCACACGTCTATTCTTCCCGTGTGTAGCACATAGCTTGTTACGGTTCTGTGCAGAATGATTTCTCTGCATGGCCAGGTGATGTTTAAGGAGACTAATGAGAGAAATGATACGGCCCAGAACACTGGTGTCAGGAAATATATTGCAAGGTGTCTATCTTGGGGAAGCTGAAAGCGGGGCTTGTCTTATTATATATTTCAAAGGGGATTGCTCGGACCTCGGCACAGGCCAGCTCGAAAATTCCAAATGTCGGCCTCTAGCTGCCTGCAGGAAGGAGCCA
>JANZLP010000020.1:24404654-24417231 GCA_026930925.1 Chelictinia riocourii
TTTTTGTTGTTGTTGTTTTACTGGACTGCACAATTTTGGACAGGAAGAGTAGTGGCACAAAATAGATTGCAAAAACATAGGTGATCAAGTGAACTTCTCATAAGAAGTTATTTGTTGTCCTTGGGTGAAATGTGGTAAGTGGCTATGTAGGTTCTCCTGATCTGTTGCAAAGTAAACAGATCAGGTTAAACCACTGAAATGAGGTCATTTTCTTGAGGGAGGGAAAGCAAGTATGCTTTGGGGTAGCTAAGGACGGCAAAAGAGGTATAAGAATGAACTTCTCTGTCTCCATGTAATAAAGAAATGCATACTTGAAGGTGCCCAATGTAGAGAAATCTGGAGCAAAGAGCACCCAAATTCTAATCTCAGCTTCAGGAATAATTTGCTGCACGTTCTCAGTAAAAGACAACCGTGTCTTGCATTAACAAATTGGAGGACTTGGTACTTAGAAGTTTTGGTTTTTAGCTTGTATCTACATAAACCGCTCATTACTTAAAGCACCACAAGTTGCATTAAGGCCTAGTGCAAGTTACAGAACCTGAAATGTGTTGTTCACTGATACACAAGGCTGCAGGGGCTCTGTGCTAGCCAGAGGTCTGGTGAAGGACAGAGCAGCAGCTCGCCCCTCCTTGCTGCTAATGCCTAGGAATACTTTCAGGATGCCTGACAAAAGTGAAGGAGAGTGCAGGAGTCAGGAGTAGTAAATAAAAGTAAATAAATGAAAGGGTAGTTATTACTGTAAAACAGTAAAACATTCATTGGAGACTGCAAGACCAACTGGGTTTTCCATTCCATTTTTAAAATGCCATATACAGTTCTTATTTATCACTGCTCGATATGATTCTTAGAAATATCAGTGTGGAGAGGAATGAAGAGCAGGGTAAGCCCCAGCATGTCTCTACTCCATCCTATTTCCTATCCACACAAAGCACTAGCGTAACTATTCAGTGCTGGTGTCACTTAACAACATTTTCACCACTGGCTAGAGCCCATAAAGTTTAAAGAAACTTCACAGTCCTGCCATACTCTCTCACTATTTAAATGGAGATTTTTCTTTAATGGAAGGATATCTTCCTGTTCCCATAAACGTTTGCTTTTGTATTGCTCTAGGGCCCAGGAATATTTTCAATATGTCTAATTGAAAATGTTGACCAGACTATGTTTCAACTGTATTCCTTCATGTCAATACTATTGAATGATGTCAGCCCAAAGTCATTGCAATCCATAGTTTCATTTATGAAAAAGTACAGTTTAATTCCATTTTAACTGCTGTGTGTGGTCAGTTGTGAATGGGCTGGGTTGAACTGGACTGATACATAAGCTCCTCCTATATGAGTTATGACTTTGGTGCTGTAATCTATCAAACATACTGGGTGTGGCAGTTGCTCATCTGGGGTAACTTGGCATGTCATCATTGGCTTGAATGGAGTCATACTATTTTACAGTGGTTTATGATTCTGTTCTTTGCACTGAAGAGCTCCTTCAGTAGTATCTCTGCAGTCTAATGGAGATATCTTCTTGTAAAGACATTTTGCCATTTCAAAATTTTCCCTTCCCATAAAATTCCCAGAGAGCAGTGAGAGGTAGGGCCATTTTTATGGTGTCTCTGTGCCTGCTTGAGTACTTTAGGTTTTTAAGCTGTTTATGCAGAGAATCTTCTTGGTAGTAGAGACTGCTTTCTCTGAGTATTAGTGAAAATGAGAGGTGAAAGTCAGAGAGATGGCACTATCTGGGAATTACCACAACAATTTGCATGAGTTTGGTGCCTTTCATGCAGTATCTCAAGGCGCTATGCTCTCAGAAGCTTGCAACTACAGAGACTAAGCTTCACTAAGCAAATATTGCTGACGGTGGAGGCTTGCATTTATCAAGGGAGACTGAACTGTAAATAGTTTGCAGAAAAGAGTCCACAGAAGAGAGTCGCTGTTACACATGCATACACATACACTGACAAAACATATAAAACCAGTAAGCACAAGCAATATTGTATGGTGTTGCTGTTTATTCTATTGAAGGAAATGACCCTCTGATGTCTTTATTTAAGAAGGTGTTGCAGAGCCTCACAACATTCATGAGTGTCAGCTGTCAGCAATCAGTTTTGTTGTTAACAAATATAAAAAATGCTTTTAAACACGTAGAGACTGACTGCTGTTAGGTTATATTTCTGCAGTTCTTCATACAACTGCTCAGTGTCTGAAATCAGTTAATTATCTTTGTCTCATGGTGCTTCTGTACATACAGGTTGAAGACTGTTAAGTTAGGAGAAGACAATAAGCCCTTCCCTGCATTTCCCCCTCTTCTCTTCAGAATCTACTGATCTGAATGCAGGCTTTGGACTCAAGAGATCCAAAGTCACTTTTCTTGGGCAGAGGTTATTTTGGTTCCTAACTCTTCCTAACTTTCAACCACTTAAGGACCTCTGAGATGCAGGTCTTTGGTCTCTTTGCTCACTTGTGTCTCTGCTGTATAAGGAGAGGTAGCCTGAGAAAGCTCTTGAGCCCGAGCCCGCCTTGTGTTGGCCCACTTTGTCACAAACCTGTGTCTAGACTCAAATGCTGAGGGGAAGCACCTAGGGAGGAAAGCTTAGCCTCAACTTTCTCACTGTGCAAGCCTTAGCAGGTATCTCTTTGCACAGGTTGCCTTCTGTCCCAGGTACCCTCACAGCACCAGCCAGAGAAGTTGTCCTGGAGGCCTTTCTGGAAGATCCAAGTTGCTTGTTCCCGCTCTACAGAAGCTGTGGTTTGTAGGTGGCCACGGTCACCCTTTGGCAGAAGCATGGGCAAGCAGGAAGAGTGTGACCAGCCAGGAGCCATGTGAGGGCAGTTCTTTTTGCTTACCATGTATTTGTAGTTCTTGCACTGTATCTACAGGTCTCTGCTCTCTGCAGGTACCTCTTAAAAAGATAAGCGCTTCCTGGAGAGTCAGGTTATTTATAATATGGAAAGAGTTGAGTCTATCAGCTCGTAAGTCCAGAGTATCTGTTAGGAATGTTTTGGCCTTGCTTATTTGAAAAGTCTGCTGTTAGCTTATAGGAACAAAGTCAATGTTTTAAACCCCAGTGGTATCTTGGCATTGTCCCCCTTCCTTGTTTTTTCCAAGAACTCTACCAAAAAGGCAACCTGGGTATGAAAAAAACTTCTTTCCTGGGAAAATCCTTTCAACAGCTGAAAACTGGCAATTCTACATGGCCTGGAATGAGGTGTTGTTGATTAATGTGCCCATATTTCAAGGAACTTTTTGTTGTTGTTGTTAACATTGCAGGGTTCATTTACCCCTCTTCACCAAAGTAAAAAAAAAAAAAAAGGGACTTCTGTTTTTCCATTTGTCCAGTTCAAGCTTATCAGTCTCTTGCCTATGAAGACTAATTTATCTTTTGCTTGCAATGTCACATGTTGCTCAGTGATTCTGCCTTATTGCTATTCTTGAGCAAAACTGAGTCTCAGGTAATGTATGCTACGCAGATACTCATTTTCACCTCTGAATTTTCCTGGTATTTTGCCATCCTCATAATAATTGACCCACTATCACTGCTACAAGGTTCATGTTAAAGAATAAATTTTTCTAGCGATGTGGAACATTTAATGGTGACGATGTTAATAATACAGCACTTTAAATGTGATTAGACAGATTTGTTTAAAGAGGAAGTAAAGGGAAGGATGCATCTTCCCCATCTTTCTATTCCTTCTCCTCACCTCCATCTGAGGCTTTTATGGAAGAAAGAGCATATTTGCTTTTAATGTAAGGAAAAATATCACTGCTGAGTAAGAAATGGTTACATTTTTCTTCAGGATTTGTATCCCAACTGCTCCTGTATACTACTTTGGACATTATATGGCAATCAAGATGCTTCCCCCAAGGGACAGAGAAAACCAAATTCCTACCAATATCAATGTTTAATCAGTGCTAACTACCAGTATCAGTGTTAGCTTTTTAGCTACAGATAAGTAACATTATTTGCAGGGTGGAGCATAGTTCCAGGCAGAATTGGTAGATCAAATTTTGCACTGGGCTGTTGAGCCTTGCAGAAGTGAGTGAGGGGGTAAGTTCAAACCACAGTAAGTAACACCACCCCACTCCACAGCTTTGGGAGGGACATACTCGCACTGGTCTTGCCAGAGGAGTTATGTATGGCAGGAAGAGAGGTGCGCATGGCATGGCTTCTCAGGAATGGGGATGCCCTTCACGTGTGTAAGTGCCTGATCTTTGGATGGCAGTTTGTCTAGCACTCAGGAGGTTTTTTTTCTTTGTGAAGTAGGGGTCAAGTCCAGACAGGTATTCTACTAATATACATAATGGTTTTTTTCATGGCAGTTAGGCACCAAAAAGTTTTCTGTAAGGTACATGTTGCTAAATTCTAAATACCTAGTAATGAAAGGGAGGACAGCCAGCCGTGGGCATGACCTTAGATGCAAGAAATCAGAGAAACCAAACCATCTGGCCGTGAAAGAACTTACAAATGAGAGAGGGTGGCCTTGGACATCTGTGTCAGGACCCCACACTGTGTTTCGGCGTTAGCAGCTAGTTGCATTCATCAGGTAGGAGCTTGTCTCCTGGGGAATATGAAACACTAAACTAAACAAAGAAGCATTTTCAAGCTCTATGTTAGTTAGCATCCATTTGGAATGAGATCCCTCCGTGTCCCCAGATTGAAAGGCAGATTCTTAGTGGATGAAGACATTGGTCCAGCCCTGGTATCCTCGTCTCCTGCAAGGATCTCCACTGACCTGTCTACTTCTAAGATGCCTTCAAGACTCAGAGATAAAATCTTGCTTTAATAACACTTTTCCCTGGTCAGGACAATAGTGACTCTTGAGATTTGTGAAACCAAGTATCACTTTCTTGGTAAGGGCTTTTCATGGGCAGAGGAAGAGGAGAGGTATTGGGGAACAGCTCATAAAAAAAAAATGCCTAGCAAGTCCTGTGTGCACGCACATGCCTGCATATGAGAAAGAGAAGGAGGGAGAGAATGAATCATGGCTGAAGAAAAGAAGGTCTTTCATCTGAAAGTTCAGCACAGATTCCTGAATTGCACATACTATATGCACAAAGTGCAAAAGCTGAGCTGAGGAGAACACATGCCTAATTTGTTAAGAAACAGTAAATCCCCAGCAGCAACCAAGAAGAAATTAAACTTGTATTCAACATATTCATAGCTTAAAAATGATCTTAGCTTGTATGCATGTGAGGTCAAAATGGAATTTTTCCTCCAGGTATGTACATAAATTAGGTAGCATTAATAGGAAGTAACCAGTCCATTTATTTGTCAATAAGCATTCAAAGTGAAGGCTGAATGAGCCTGTGCCAGAAGGAATGGAAACTAGTTTGCATTTCATGATTATGTAAAGCAGTTCTTGGTAGAATGAACTTCTTGTGACCTTCCCCCCCACACTGTTTTTTTTTCCTTCCCTACCACCCTGGCAGCACATATGTATTTAAATAATTTCCATTTCTAACAATGTGTTTGTGTGTTACTTTTAATCAGCGTGAGATGGCTTTTGTATTGTTTGTCCTGCTTCATGTTATGCTTCCCTTTTAATATGGAAAGAAGGAAAAAGTGGTAATTCTGGGTGTGCCCTTGCTCTAGAAAGGTAGTGGTCTTCCAGTGATATAAGTGAACATTTCCTTACTTAACCAGATAGCAAGACTGGTGCAGAGGGATTAGTCAGGAAAACACAAAGAAAAGTAGGAAATGCTTGCTATTTGAGGACTGTTCCATTTCACACCAATTAATAGATTTTACTGTCTCAGAGAACTGGATGATGCCAATTTTTCACTAGTATTGCCAACTGATTTGATGGTTGTGGCTCTTTTCCAAAATCAAATCCTTTAAAGCAACCAAAAAACCTTGTACTTCAGTGTGACTAGTCATGTTTTGAATGTTTTGGTCAGTGCCCCAAAAGGCTTTCTATGGAAGTGGGCTGCTCAGAAGTGGAACTTCACCACTGTAGCAGCTGCTGAGATGGGCATTCAAGGCCTCGATCAGAGGAGACTGAGAACCTTTATACACTAGAAATGCCAATAGCTTGTATGGACCGGATTGTTGGTTTCCAGCCAACACTGAGTGGATAAATAAGTGCTTGAATGAAGACTCATTTAATAACTGGTACCAAATTCTGCGGTTTCCTTAGTCAGGTCTCAGATGTAATGAGACTGAAAACTCAGATACTTTCTCAGTCCTAGGAATTATCCTTCCTGGCTGCCACTGAGGCATAGTGCATTAGGGCACGTTGTGCAAGCAGAAGAATTCATTCTTTAGTACTGTTGACACAGTGCTTTCCACCTGTATGAAATCTGTGCTTTCAGAATTCAACAAAATATTCATATTATTTTCTCTGTAAAACATTTTGGTTTTACATGCATCTTAAACAAAAATTGAATTTCAGAAAATTTTCTGTTAATAAGTGGGAGAAAAAAAGACATAATGCTTTTTTTTTAATGCTTAACACAGCCTCAGGTCCAAAGAAGCAATGCGTTAAAATGATTCTGACCTTCAGGTAGAATAGAAATTTTGAACAAACTTTAATATCTTTCTCAATACTCCTAGTTACACTTCAAATTTAAAGGAGAAAATTGAGAAGTGAAAAAGTTCTAAAAATTGGGCAGCTATCCACAGCCCCTTGCTGCAGCTGTTGATCTGAGTGAAGGAACAAGGAAGTAGCAAGATGTCAGAAAATCGTATTGTGAGCTGGAACAAAACACTTTTAAGAGCTCTTGCTTTTTGGAATTTGTTTTCAAGATGCATCAGGTTCATATGTACTCAGGATACGATATGAAGATTTTGTGCAGTCAGGAATGAAGATTTAATAGCCTGATAAGTAGAGAACCTTACAGATAATTTCAAGGTGTTAATCTAACCTTGCTGTGCCTTGAATCTTTTGGTGTTCTGGAGAACGTAAAAAACAAAAGCTGACTCTTTTAATATCAGAGTAGTCATGGAGAAAAAATGTCTTCCAGCAGAGCAGCTTTTAAATAAATTATTACTTTTTTTTTCCATGATGGAGAAAAATAACTGTAAGATGGATTTAAAGGGAAGTGAATTTACTAAATGTCCTGCATCTTTCTCTCTCACTAATTAGTAACAGTCAAACGCTCTTGTTCTGCAGACAGTGACTACAAAGAAAAGGATAAAGAACTTAGGAAAGACTGTAGAGCCAAAATAATTAGGCAATTTATCATTTAGGGTAATTGGACTTGTGCAAAGCAGCATTATTTACCACAGGTTTCCATTTCTTCTAACCGAGTGTGAAAAATACGGCTACATTGATTGGGAAATGCTCTTAGTGCTTTTTCCAATATGCATTGTGCCAGGGACGTTCAGTTCAAAGTGTGGTGTTCCTCCCACTGATTTCTTTTCCCTCAGTGATCTTCAGAAGCAGCCTTCAGCTTCTAAAACCTCAAACCAAAATTAGATTAAAGTGCCCAACATGGGGTCAGAAATGGGAGGGAAAGAGAGAGGGGGTTCCACCGGGGAATTTTCACTTAACAAATGAAAGCCTTTGCTTTGTTTCAAAGGAAAAATTGCCAAGTGGAGGCACATCTTAATCACATCGGTAGCCAGCTGAGATGTTTATGCTAATTTCCAAAGGTATGTAAGTATAGGAATCAGGGGGTCCAAAACTCCTGCCTCTGTGATGTGAAAAACACAAGCATTTAAGCACCACCGGCAGATAGCTCTGATGTTGTTTTAGCGTAAGGGGAGAGGGGGGGAGTAGTCGCAAGGGGTTTACTTGAATTTCACTTCATAATTTGCTGCCAGTATGAATGCCCCTTCACCCAAAGGTGAGTTTTTCCATCGTTTTTCCAAGGAGGAGGGCCCAGCTACCCCTTTGTGGTTTGTTAAGTTACGGCACTCTCCCAGCTTTGTGCTGTTGCTCTCCACCTTTGACGATCATGTCTTCACAAACAGCTTTGCTTGCGACGGACGCTCCAGAAATGTTCAAACTGCCTGGATTTCACCACCAAAGTCTCTGGTATGTGGTGACCCCACGGCTGACTTTCTGCCAGTCCCTGGGCCCGGGGTGTCACATCCCGCTCCAGTATATGTGGCCTTGCGCTGCGGGTACTGCGTGGTGCTGGCACCCCAGCGCTCAGATATGTGTCCCCGAGCTTTGGAGAGTGGAAATCAAGTAGTGGAAGAAATTGTTACTTAAAAGTGATCTCGCCCTACCTGCCTGGTAGAAACCAGCCAGCAGAGACCCCTGCTGGGAGGAGAAGTAGGGGGAAGAAGGTGATGTTTAAAAGCATTTTACTCCTTGCCTGTGAGAAATTCACAAATAGGCACTGCCAGGCTGTCATGGGTGGGTGCTGCAGAAGTGCTTTTAAGTGTCACAGCTTGACACCAGTTGCACGCATGTCTTCAGATAGTGTCACAGGTTGTGGGTTTTTCCCCCAATGGCTTGTTATTTTAAAACATTTGTATGTGTTTGACACCTTCTTTAATAACAAAGTCTTGACTAATTACCTATGGAGATATGAGGACCAGGAACTAGTAGGTTGTTACCTTAAAGTACTGCCTGTTGCCTGAGCAAGCTCCATGTGAGACAAAATGCAGAGAGTAAACAAAGATGAAAGGGGCAGCAGCTGGAATTAAGCAGCTTTGTAGAGATTCCGTAATTTCGTGCATTTCCTGTATCTGGAAATAAGGAGTCACTTTTCAAGCTTTTTGCACTTGTAAAAAGCTGCTAAGTAAAGGGAAATTCACCCATCCTGCAACTTTAAGAGCTGCAGTAGAACCACAGAGCAATAAACACTTTGCTTACCCACTGCTGCTTTCCTCATATGGCAACTCTTTCTCCCTACTGGAAGGAGCATTTTTACTTGCTAAGAAGAATTAAGAGTAAGCTAGAACACAATCAAAAGGGCTTTTTTTTCCTCCCCTCCCACCTTCTGCCTAGAGTGATATAGAGAAAGTATGATTTCTGTGAGGAAAATCACAACCTGAAGCTGCTGTACCATCTCCTGGTTTACACTGCCTGAAAGCATTCAGGGAGGTCCTCACCCACTTCCTTCAAAAGTCTAGATGAAAAAAAAATGAAAGCATATTACACTGCCAGAGATGAATGAGGTACATCTCATGGCTTTTTGTGCACAATCTGGTCACTCCAAAGGACGGTCATTCTTCAACTGAATCATGCTGCAAAATTATTTCTATCTCACTGTCATGCTTTCTGTACAGTCACTTAACTATGTTCCTTACAGGAATTCAGTTTGCTTTCATTTCATATTGCAAATAAAACCAGAAACAGCAGCACTAAGAATTACATAAATTTAAGTATGTGCTTTTATTTTATACTTTCATGGCACATTTTGATTTGTAAACATTTAATTACTAGTCCCCTTCTTCATATGTTGAAAATAACCACCAGACATTCAAAAGCATTACCCGAGGTCTAAATAAAAAGAATTAAAAAATTAAAAAAAAGAGAGAGATCTGGCATCTTTTACCTTATTCACATACAGTACCATTTTAGGAAAAAATTACAAAATGGAATGTTTTCCAAAAAGGACAGTTTCATTTTGACTATAAAGATATAGAAAATACATCAAAACACCTTAGAATGATCAGCCTTATTCGGAGGAAGTTACAAGTCATTGTCTCAAATAATTCCATTACTGCATAGCTGAAACACTGCATCAGTCCTGCAGCAGCATGATATCAACGTTGTCATGAACACCTTGTAGAAGTAGCTCCCCTTGATAAGTGATAATCTTCCGTCGTTTTGCAGCCTTAAGAGTTCCCACTAGGGCTTCAAAGAGGTTGGCACACTTCTCATCAGCAAAGAGCACACCAAATTTCACGCTCACTTGTCCATCAGCATCTAAATCAAAGATATAATGTGAAAACACATGTAGATTTTCTTTCAGTTAGGAGATTAGTGGGGAAACAAAGTGACACGCAGTCAGAACATTGAAAGTAAACCTCATGGTGTTTCCCAATTTATTGGGGGACATATTATGAATGCTGACAAAAAATAGTAGGCAGAACTCCTGCCTGGTATGGATTTCCCTTTTTTCCAGAGACTCATATCAAGGACCATATACCTAATATGTTTATTTTTACTGATGACTTTCTGAAACCTATGACCAGCACAGGCTATTGAACCGCTTCAAAGCACAAGGAGGAAATAATTAAAATGTTAAAATATTTTTCTCAAATTATTTATTTTCATTTATTAATATTTAAGGTTCACATTGAAAAAGCTGCAACATAAATTCATTTCTCACACAAAGCAAGAATTTTAAAATATATGTTAAGGTTAGCTAGCTTATTCCTAAAAGGCAGATGCAGTCATACGAAATGCAAGAAATGCATATCCATTTAGGTTTTGAAAAACAAATGGAACTGAATGAAATTGCATCAGAATTGAAGTATATAAGCAGGGAGCACATCCACAAATTGCATAAATATTTGTAACAAAAGAGAAGTTTTAACAATTAAAAACAATCTTAAGAGAAAAGGTTACCTTCTAAGCAAGTTTTGGGACTACACCTACAGCTCCTGGATTAGTTTTAGATGTACAGATCAATTCCTTCCAGATAATACTATGATGAACAGAATCAAAGTGTATGAATTCTGAAGTTCAGAAGTTACCAAGGAAGGAGGTGGAAGGAAAAGGTGCAACTTTCTTCTTTGAAGGCTGTAGCAAGTATTGGAAGTCTAAAGAAAAGGGTTATTTTGCAGTTGATTTTAGTGGGAGCAGCATTTCAGGCCTATGTCCTCTGTGCTGCACAGGCTTAAAGCTTTAACCTCGTAACAGAACTACTTTAAAGGATGGGATGCAGGGAGTACTATACAGTCTACCATTAAGTATATATGCAAGTTTTCAGGTTACCTGAGCTTGCTTAATTATATTTGTAGTACTCTATTCTGCTTGTATTGTAGCTTCTCTTTGCTGCACTATACCTCATTGCAAATTCCCTGAAAATCTATTCCAGTGTGATATACTTAGGGCCCTTTACCGCACTACAATGTTAGCTGCAAAAGAAAGCCATTCTTTTCTTCTCCTTCCCATCCCCAGCTGCTCTGGTCCCAAGAGGGCTAGTCTTCACGACGCTTGTCTGTAGTTTCAACAAAAAATAATTCACTGTATGAACTATAATTCCTTGAAGCCTGGAGTGAATCCTAAGGGCAAAGTCTATCGCAAATAAATGACACATCAGGATCCCTGTCCCAAAAGGATTAAAAACTATTCTACAGTTTCAATCACACCTATGTATAAAAGTTACTTTTTAATTTCCTTTTTCTGCATAACTGATCTTCGCATTTTTATATTCATTGCTAAGGAAGCTTCCAGTGTTTCATTTGCAAAGGTGACATCCACTGCATATCAAATTGAGTGCTGGCTGCTTTGTAGAATACACATGATTATACTCGTATTCCAGGATTTTCTCATTCTTTTATTGCCCCCCCCTCTAATAATATTTTTTCCATACCCGTCCTTGCACTTACCATACCAACTAAGCATGGTTCCTGAATTATTGATGAATCTCTTTCCATTATGAACCCATATGAAAGAGTTCTCTAGAAATTATGAGAATACCGTAAATACGCATTTTTATACCCAATAGCCAAAATGTAATAACTTTACTCTCATTTGTCAATTAACACTTGTGAGACAGATTAATAAAAAAATCCATTGTATTTAACCTACTGCAACAACATGCAACACCATTATAGCACATAAATTTTTACTTAATTTTTTTAATATGATACCCACACTTTGTTGAGAAGCTTTCAGCATTATCTCTCTCCTCACCACTAGAAAAATATGTTCAAGAAAGAGATAAGCACAATATTTCTGGCAAAATAGGGGTCATATTCTGCTTCTGCAAAATCTGCGCTCAAATGGTGAGAATAAGACACCACATGAAGCAACATCATCCATCACAAATGTAGATTAATGTTTTATATTATGCTTCCTTTGCTCTTCTGGGCATCGAGAAAAATGTGCATATTTCTCTGCTCTGTAAAATTGCTGATAGACTAATTGAGCAAGTTTAATCTAAAACCAGAAGACTTTATTTATGATAAACTTGAAAGCAGCAGCGTACTCTTACAATATCTACTTTTATTTATATTGTGCAGTTAATTTGCATAAGATAAAGTCAAAACCAGGCTGAAAGTGCATAACTAGGTAGGCAATAACAACATTTTTGAAGTTTGGAGAATTCTTTTTTGCTTTCTCTCTTTTTGATGGTATTTCCAAAATGACATAAAATTCTGGCCCCATCTAAGCTTACAGCAAAAGTATCATTAACTTTTATACGGTTCAGACTCTGTATCAGCCTACAGACTGGGTTGGCCTGTGCTCTCCTAGGTATGTGAATGAGTGTAAATCTACTCAAGATTTTTAAACAGTCCTGTTATCACACCAAAAGACAGAGTAATATTCTTCAGGGTGATTTGCAAATTTATTTATTATGAAAGACTCCTTTTATTAAAACCAATCTTATCCAACAGCATCATTCCAAAGACACTGATAAGAGACCTGTCTTTGCCACCAGGAACATGTTCATTTTGTTATCTGTGAAAGATTAGGCTGGCAATTTCCACTGCTTCATTCAAAAGTTCTCTTTT
>JANZLP010000020.1:24997729-25008384 GCA_026930925.1 Chelictinia riocourii
TGTAGTATCTTAAATGCTAACCTAATTCTAGAGAGTACCATCAATTGTAATCTTATGTGAATAGGCTTTCTAGGGAATAGGCTTTCTGGAAATATTTAAAAAGCTGCCAATGTATAAACAAAAAAGTGGATATGGTTATAGGTCTATCTATCTGTACTTTTGATGCCCTCCCTCCTGATCCCCACATCTGTTTCCAAGAATGTCATACCTGGAAAAAATAATTTCAAATTAATTCAATTTGTTTCAAAGCAGCCTAAGCTTCATCCCTCACAAGGGCCACTCAATCATATTACTGCTCCTGTGAAACTCCTAATGGGACACAAAACAAGTAAAAGTAGATTCAGGTGATCTCACATATTAAACATACTAATTAAATCTGGCAGCAAAATTACTTTGTGAATTTCCTTTAATCCTGTTTTTTTTAAATTAGGCCGTATGTATTTTGGCTCTAGATTTCATGTGCTCTATTTTCTATGAACTTCTTTTAATCATGTCCTGTGGCCAATTCACATCCAATTGTTTGAAAATCAGTCTTAGGTGATAACTCTGGATGATTAAATATGAAGTGTCTAATTCTGCTTTCAAATTCACCTGTTCCTTTGAAAAGCTTAGTGAATATCTCATATGGGAAGTTGAAAGCTGTATCAATCTGATCGTCTCTACTAAAAACCCAAATGTTACGGATCTCTGTGTTTTATGAGAAACTTTCTGTAGAGGAAAACTAGCTTTAGAAAGTGGGGATGCTTGCTTTAAATCAGTAGTACTTTTCACATTGCTGCTTTATAACCTTACCTATGGGGGAATATGAGCTTATTTATATAGTTTTGCAATGACATGCTGACTAACAAGGGACATACTGACTAACAAGGACTTCTTCCTGAAGTCCTCTTCTGTACAGTCTTGGTATTTAAGCCACCCTGTAGAAAGGTGGGCTTGCAGTTCAAGGAGGTCTGTGTTGTTAGCCAAAATGTTAGTGGTCTGTATCTACTTGAATAAATAATCAGCCACGATGGGTGCACTCCCCTCTTGTACACTTTTTAACTTCACGAAGCCAAAGCTCCAGGTGGCATCCAGGATATATGGTGGTACCCAAATGGACTCTTTTTTCGGGGATGGGAGCAAATTCTGTGTTACTTCTAGGACATAGGATACTGGTGACACTTTGATCTCTCATGCTTCCTGTTGTATACTGCATTTTCTATCTATTTTAGTATTGTCTCCTAACAGTTTTAGTTTGTTCTCATGTTGTTAGGAGTGTTTTGTGGTCTGTGCTTTAGTGGGGGTGGAGGGGTGTGTGTGTGTGTTATGGAGAAAATGCTCAGAGGCCATTTTGGGCAGAACATCTATTAACGTGATCTCAGAGGGACTGGACTTGGTGAGCTAGGCGGTCTTGCTCCTCTTCATTGTATAGTGCACTCTCTTGAGTGCACCAGTGACACAAAATACGCAATAAATAATACAATTTATAGCAGCACTGCTTTCACATAATAGATATGGCAGCAGAATTCTTTCTTGGAGCAGCTTTCCAGAGCATCTGAGCCAACCATTCAGCTGGTGTAACCTGTTACAGCTCTGTCAAATTATACAGGACTCCATCAGTTCACTGCATCAGAAGATTTGGCCACCCTTGTTTCATCAGGAATTAGTGGATGGGAAATTTACCTAGACACACACAGACACGCAGCAATGCACACCAGCATGTACTCATCAGAGCTCCTGTTTTGCTGGGATGACAATCTGGTCTGTTAGAGTGAGTTTGTGTCAGTACAGCTCTCTTGATTTCTGTGCACTTAGTGACTCCTGCACTGGGCAGTAATGTCTGAGAGCAAGGAAAAGCTGCCAGTGATACACATGTTTGTGGGTACACACACGTGTACGTAGCACAGAGAAAAAAAGTGGTACTGTTGAATAAACTTGCTATCTGCAGAGGTGTGAGGTAGTCGCATTGCTCAGGAGTGTGCCGAAATGATTGATGCTAAAAATGTCATACCACTGCACTCCACACAGCGCACATTAAAGAAAAGCCAAGGCAGGGCATATTAAATTTTATTGAGAGTGGGTTTTGCAACTTTTTAAGAGGCCATGTGCCATGCTTCCTTTTTAGGATCCAACTACCAAAATTAAAACCAGTAAATCTTTCTAAAAATAACCTAAGAAAAACTTTCCCCCATGTGAGAATGAAGCATGTTAATGTCCTCATTTGCCTTGATTTTCCAAAAAATAGCGCCTTGTTGGAAAGTGCAGTCTATTTGCTTTGCACGGTACCAAACTCCATGTATCACCTCTTCATCTTGTTGCCAGTGGTGTGAGACTGGATGTGACCAATTCTGGGGTTCAAGCCAGTAACATCCATAGGGATGGGAGGACGCTCCCCGCTAATGGAGGGAGAAGACCCTGACTGTGACAGGCTGCCTGAAAAAGCAAGCAGTATTTGGATCACTAGATCTGGGGAAGATGGAGTTGTGGGAAGGTGAAGGATTTAAAAGTCAATCAGATACAAATTTATTGCATGGATTTTAATGAGGAATGTGTGCTTTGTGGGCATGGCTGTACACACTGTTTGCATTCAGTGAGCAAAGATATGTGAAAGGTGTTTGCATAACATGAATGGGAAGTAGGTAGGGTCGTTCTTTCTCACAGTCATGCTCTTTCTTTTTATATATGTGTAGTTTACATTTATTGCAAAATATTATGTACTCAGACTGGCATATGTTAGGCTTGCTATTTCACTATTGTATGTTGAATTCTTGGGGGGAGATGAGAAAGGCAGTAAAAATAAGTGGGGTCCTGGGGAGGTGATCATTTCCAGTTGAAGGGGCATATAGTTTGCATAAGCAACAAGGAAAGAGATTATCTTAGAGATTTTGGAGAATTTCCTCTCTGCGTACTTGGAGGCAGAAACAGAAGTGCTATTCAGATCTTTTAAGACCGTACCTTTGTGCCTTCCTCTGCATCTAGAAAGTGCCCTGCCCAATTTGTGCAACTGCAGTTTGAACAGAAGAGTAGTGACCATTCCCGCACAACTGTGTCTGTTTGGTGGGCTCTAGTAGGTGGTGAATGTGGAGGGAAGCTCCTTTGCTGCAGCTGGCTGGAACCAAAGTGTGAAAACATGGGTGGAACACTGTGTGAACTCAGATAGCTTTACCATCTCTTAAAATCCCCAAGTCTAAATTTTGGAGACTGTCTCCTGATAAAATCATGGGATAGGTACTGCAAGTGCAGGCAGGAAGCTTAATGCTTTCTGGAAAAGGTAATGAGTGAAGGCTGCAATGAAGACCAGAACAGCCTTTCCTTCTCTCAGCCCACTCTGCCCAAATGAGGACTTTCTCTGCAACCATTGGCAGTAATAAATAATCTTCATCTAAAACATCTCGTTACAGCCTTTATTGTATTGGCAGTACATGCGTAACAAGCCAGTGCTATACCAGTAGTTTTGTACTGATAAAAGCCCAGTCAAGTCAAACACAGAAAATAGTTTTTAAAATGTGTTCCGAAATGCTTTCTTGCAGTGCTAAAAACAGTTTGCAGGAGATGTTGAAAACAAAGTGCAAGATGTAGATACCATGTGTTTGCTTTTTAAGACTAGGGTAGCGCCTAGGAAAATCTTTGCTTTCAAAATGTGCTTTGAACGGAGGGCCAAATTCACTGCTGCATAGCCGTGCAAGATTCCGGTGGAGTAAATGGGGCTGGACCTGTTTGCACCAGCAGTTGGTGTGAACTCAAGCTAACCTTGATGTGTCTGTCTGGCATCAGTGGGATGTTTGCCATGAACTGCTGTAGGAGCTAGACCCCACCACAGCAGCCAGGGCTTCTCAGGGATCTCTTTTTGTTCATCTGAGCCACTTCTGCCCACTTCAAAAACTGTGGCAAATTAGCTGTAAAAACAGATGTGTCTGTGATATTTCTCTTCCTCTAAAGGTTACAGCCCAGATCGCTCTTGGTGCTTGTATGGCAAAAGGGCAGGAGGCGAGGGAGAGGGGAAGGAGCAAGAAACCTTTTGCTGGTGTGTTTGCACATCTACTGAGACACAAATATGGGGCCTGAGGAGGAATCAGGGTTTTTTTCCAGTAACAGCCCTTGCAGCAGGAAGGATGGGGGGGAAGGCTGGGGGAGCGGCAGGGGTTCTTTTCTTCCCCATGCCTGTGTCCCCATCGGCCCAAGGAAGCCAGGCACACAAACAGCAATCCAGTTCTTTGGTTTTCACTTCAGCCCACTCCCTCGGGTGCTTGGAGTTTTGGGGGTTAACCTAAGCCTTGAGAGGCAAGTCACCCCATCTCTCTTGTCAGCCAGCAGGGTCCTAGGACGTGCACTGGGAGGGGGTCTTGGTGCTGCCTGTAGAGCTAGCTGGAGGAAACAAGCACCTCTGAGGTGAGGTTAGCCATCTCTGGTTACACTGGGTTGACCTCGGGTGGGCTGGGGCAAGGAAGAGGGCAGCCCTGCCATGCTCCCTGTGCTGCTGTGCCTCCCTGAGGGCTAGCGAGCCCCTCTGCTTGGGCTGCAGCGTGGTGTGAAAACTCACCTTACGGCTTGTGCTCGGGGTCTTTCCTTGGGGCGCTCCTCGCCAACCCCGTGGGCAGTTCAGCTGGCTCCTGGGGAGAGCTGGCTTCTTGGCACCTTGGAGCCAGGTGTCGATTCCTCCCTTGTCGCCACCTCTTTTGCTCTGAGTGTTGCATCAGAGCAGCCAGCAGGATGTTAACTGTTGGATCATAACTAACTCAGACTATTTAGGGCTGTCGTTGTTGCTGACCAACGGGTACAGCAGGTTGACTCATGAAGGAGAAGGGATTCTTTTATTAAACGTAGTTTTTCAGGCTCAAGCTTTTGCACTGCAGTGGACAGGGAGTGCTTAACTAGAAAAGCTGCTTTAAGAGAAAGTTTCCTTGTTTTGTTTTATGGTGGGGGAAAAAAAGATTGGCAGTTATAGTCCAGTAGAATATTCCAATCCTGTGAGAAGCCAAATGTATAGTGTAGAATCAGAATGAGTAAAAACTTTGTGTTAATAACGTTTTTCCTTCTTTCAAGACAACTTTAATCTAGTTGCTTTACTTAATGCTGCTTCCACAGATGAATTGGATAATTAGTAAGCTCATCAAGGCAAATTCTTTATTTTTTGTGGATTGTACCCAAGAGGAAAAAATCTTAATCACTTGAAAGCCTCATCTCCTCCTCCTTACCCCTGCCCCCCAAATCAAAACAAAGTGAATCAAAACAAAACAACCCCCCCCAAAACACACAGACAAACAATAAAATATGTTGCAATAGTGTTTTAACTAGGCTTGCTGGGGGGAGGGAGGAATGAATGTTGGTTTTGAATAGAAGTTTGGCATTTGGAAGACTTGTTTGCACTGAACAGTATCCTTAAGAGAGGGACTGGTATAGGTTGAGTCCCCAAATAAATTATTACTATTCCTTTTCTGACTAAAAATAAAACATTTTAAATATATTGATTATACCTTCATCAGAACATAAGTATTCTATCTAGCCTATAGGTTCCAAGAATCTCTATTTGGGCTTAACTTACCATCATTTCAAAACAAAACAATGAAATGTGAAATTTTGCACATCAGGATGTTCATAGTGACCACATAAAGTTAAAAAAAAATTCACAGACTGTTAGCCATGTATTTCAACTTTTTCTCACATTTGAAACTGGTGAGAATTACAAATGGCATCAGTTTCGTGTTAGGAATATTTATTTTTTCATTCCTTGTTAAAATCAGACACATTTCTTTCTGTTTTTTTTTTTTTTTTTTAAGATTGTTGACTTTTGAGGGGCATGCCATGAGAGAGAAGGTAATCAGGTAAAAATAAAAATGTGTGCTCAATGAAAATCTCAATCATATCATGCCACTGACTTTAAGCCAAACTCTACGCTGATTTCATGCTAGAGAGTGGCTTGAAAATCTTTGGTATGATATAGGACTTCCATTAATTTGAACAGGCTTTCAGTCATATCCATTGTTCCCTGACTTCAAATGCTTGTCTTCATCTGTATTTCTGACTTGGAGTAAAGATTCAGAATTGCATTTCAAGTCTATGAATTTTTGTGGCATTTTGACTCTTATTCCTGCCCCGTCTCGACTGATTTAAATTTCTTTGCCATTGCTGAGTGACAAAAAGTTGAAAAGTTATGGCTAGTTGTATTTCTATTTTAATAACCATACCTATATAATTGTCATTTTCATACATTAAAAAAATATTTATGCTTTCTTTTATATTTTAGTCAAGTACTTTCTTAAACAAAACAATAGCACCACTTTGGCATTGTTGGCCAAACCAGTAAGAGGTAAAGCAAATATGCATACGCTTTTCTGAACTTGTCTTATCACACATGTGCTTGTTAAAATGAAGAGCCAAGAAGACACAGTGCTTGGCCTAGAGTCTCCACCGATCAACTCCAACCATTGATACTTGGTCAACAAACAGCTCATGGGGTAACTGAACACAGCTACTAGTTGTATATGGAATTCACTTCTGTGAAGAAAGCCTACCATTAATTTACCCTTTAATCTTAAAAATTAAGACTGTAAACTGTCTTGGGCAAAAGGTGCCTACTTTAATGTATCTCCAGGGACTGAATGCAATATCCCCTTATTTGATTATCTTTTCTCTCTTGACTGGATGGTACAAATGAGCCTCATACAAGTCTTTCACAGAAATGTAAGTATAGGTTTGTAAGCACATTTTGAGCAGCATATAGAATTTATACATTTTCTGTTTAAAAGCTTAATGATTAATTATGGTTACTACGGAGATGAGGCTCAAATTTTGCTACCTTGATGAAAGAGATATATCTTCAGTGGGTTTAGATCTGCAGTGCTTTTTGAACTAACTGAAAATAAGGAGGCTTAATTCACTTTTTTACTTCTGCACTTCAGTGACATTCTGTGTAATAATTGGACTTTTATGTCTGTTCTAGAATGCAAAAATCTGTGACTTCTGTCATGAGATTTACATGATACGGAGGGATGGGGAGTGGGATTTTCTTTACCACTTAAGTGATTTATGAGTATCAATGGCATCCAGTGTGAGCCCTGTTCCTAAATATCTGGAGTGCTTTTCAAAATCCAGCTGAACCCTTCGCTTTCTCTAATTGGAAGTTTTTCAAGTCAGACGACTTTGTACTTTCAGGAGGGAGATGTTTTGGCTCATGCTTCAACTTCTTTAAGTAGTGGATTTATTAAGATTACTAAGCTAATGCAGCCCTTTATCTTTCACACTGACTGGTATATCGTGCTCCCTGCCATATGACTGGAGATTTCTTACACAGGTATGTATTTCTCATCCATAGATTTCTCTCCTCTACGGTGGTAGAGCTACTCTCCATTTTGTGATACCGTTTGTTCTCTAGTGAAGCAAAGCATTGCCTTTGAAGCTTGTAGCTAGTCATTAGTTATTGTGGTTTCTTTCAAGAATTGTTCTAATTTGTTTAGACAGTCAAGCTCTGATGTTAGATGTTGCTGCCTATGAGTGGCATTTTTTAATTATGATCTCTCAACAGGGGAAATATGGTGGCATGAATGTGAGTGCATGAATCCCCAAATAAGATCAAAATTTGAATTAATTTACAGGAATTAAATAGCACAATGATGTATGGTTGTTCAGTTATGTTAACAGTGCATCAGTAAAATGTTATCTACAAAGAAACTTGCCACCACAGAGATGTACAAACTGCTTTTTGTACTCACACCTTTCCTCCCTCCTCCCCTTAGAACTTCAGAGGAGGTAGGGGACAGAGAGAGTCGTGGGACATGAAATGGAAATATGTATTATGTCTGTGAAAGTATCAAAATAATGGCTTATTCTTAGAATGCATTTCAGAATTCTGAACAGCCACTGAAGTGAAAATACTTCCCTCTCCAACCCCTCTGCCGAAAAAAGGCCTGTAAGAGCTGCAATAAATATCAGAATTGCTACCTCTGTTTATTGAATTGATGGTAAATAATTTAGGTTAGTTTCCCCATCTGTTTCTCTCTGCTTTCTTCCTTTTTCAACCTAACTATCTCAGTCAGTGACAGCTGTGACATACTCTTCTTATTCATTTACTGTTCTGCTTTTACATTGTGATGGCAGCCTATTGTGCATGTAAACATGCGTCTCAGCGGAGGGTTTAACGAATTGCATAGGCATACATCGCACTTTCTTGGAAAAAATACAAACCCCAAATTTTCTCTGGGAATAAAAAAGGAACTAGAATGACTTGTTAGACTTTTAAAACCTACCTTTCCTGTCTGTTTCACAAGAAACTACTGAGGAGCCGTACAATAAGCAGTCTGCAGAGATTCTTCTCTTGTGTTGTAATCAATAGTTCAGTCATCTACTCCCAGGGATGTAGTAGAAAGCAAGGCAGATTAGAGCCTTTAAAAGAGATATTCCCTTGCAGATCTAATCTAACACCTCCCTAATGGCTCCCTTCATACAGTGCTCTCCTTGCCCTCCTTGGGGCTGACCAAGAGGTTCCTCCTCCCTCGTCTGAGCTTACCAGCTGCAGGGGAACAGTGGGAAGAAGCCAAGTGGAACCACACCGCGGTGCTGGATGGGGCAAAACCGCACATTCTCCCCTGCCCTCTCTCCCCTTCTCTCACAGAGAAGTTTATTACTCCCCTTGGGACACTGTTGGCTACCTCCCCCCTTTACTGCATGGCCGACCTAGCGGTGGGCTGATTTACGGAAAGGGAGCAGAGGGCACAGTGCTATCAGGGTAGAATCAGTGCAGTTCCTATCAAGGTTACATGGCAGAGATTATCCAGAAATATACGTCTCCCACAAGAGCGCAGGAAAGGCTATTGCAAGCAGCAGTTTGAAGGACCTTATGGTTCACCTCTTCCTGAGGACTCTTCCTACACTGTAATTTGGCGATTAGATTAGCTTTTCTGATTTACAGAGAGATGCAGCAGCCTAATCAACAGTCAATTAGTCACGTCTGATTGTGGGAAGGATTAAAATGGCAGAGAACTTGAGTAACCCCCTGTTACCTTTGAGTAGAATGCTGATATTTCAGAAGGATTTAGGCCCTGATGGGCTACTCTTTGAAGCCATTTAAGGGCTGTTTTTGTAACTGTCTTCTCCAGGCTTAGGCATCTATGAATTTGTGTTCCACCTAACTAAGTGAAAACACCACCATTCAAACATCTGAAAGGAAACACGTATCTGTATTTTCTTTTGAAGATGGGAAAGTTATTTCCATGATGGAATCTGAAGCCGTTTTAGTTCATTTAAACTGAGTATTTTTTAAACTATTTTGTTATTTAATCTTTGGCTTGATCTTTTCATATTTGCTTTTACCCATTACCATTTTGGCCAGACCCTTTCATGTAACAAACTATAAAATAGCACCATTGTACTATAAAACAGAGATTTTTACATACTGTTTGATATATGTGTATTATTGATATGCTAAACTTTACATACTGCATTATATGGAGGAAGAAAGAAGTTACCTATACTGTTGCAAAATAATTACCTGGAAGAATCATTAATGGTTTGAGAGCCTATGTATGCTTTAACTGCTTTTAAAAATCTTTTGTCTCACAAATTGCAATAAACTGCACCTTTGCAAGAGAAGGAAAAGTAAAACTGTCTTAAAACAAATGCATCTATAACCCATATTCTGTCAAAATGCCACAGATGGAATTAATGGATGTTTAAAACTGTATGTGTTACCTTACTGCTGCTGTTACTGGGAATGTCAAACTGTGCAAATATGAAGGGGTAGACAAACAATGTTATCAGACACTGTAAAACAAACAGCCTGTTGCTTGTATAGAAGTGCAAATAAAAAAACCACCACTTAGACAAGGCTGATGAATGACTCCAGCAGCCAGTGTTCATAGGTTAATTTAGTGCAATTGGATCCATCAAAGGCCCATAAATTTGTAGGCTTTTGAGGGGCACAGGACTTTAAGAGATTTTGTGCAGGACATTTAAAACAGGTTAACAAACAGTAATATATCAACCACAGAATTTTTTAGCTCTGGGCTGGTTAAAATGTTCTGTTCTCTAAAGACTTAATATTGGAATGTTTTGTTGCATTGTTCGCTGGGAGAATGCCCATTGGTTGAGATTGCATCAAGCTTATTAAACCATAGGGTTTTTTAAGTCTTCCAATGTTTAACAAATAATTTATTTACAGCAAAGTATCCTGCAGATGGCACATTCATTCTTCATTCTTGTGGATGGCATGTTCTTACATTCTGTAGTTTCTGTTTCCTGTGTTCCCTCTACTTGTATTCTTCAAATGCACTTCCTGAAGGTGTAGAAAAAAATAATTATTCCAGATAGTTTTTAACATGCTGTATGACCACAAAATTCATATCAGTGGGAAAACAGTTATCCTGAATGCTGGAATTGTTAGAGCCCTTCTGCCAGTTCACAGGGAACTTAACTATATAAAACTTTTGTAAGCTAAATTCCCTGTTCTCCTAGGCATAAGCACTTTGATTGCTGTCACTGTTGATCTTGGCAGAGGAAACATCTGCATACTGGAACCTGGATGGGCTTAGACACACAGTAGGTACCAAAGATTTTCTTTCTTTCAGAACAAGGACATTTGCAAAAGCAGGATGTCTAGGGGCCAGGGAACTTTAGAGTTGTAACTGCAGGATTTATGGGGCCTCCTGGGCCTTGGTACCCAGTGGTCAGAGGTTTTCAAAACT
>JANZLP010000020.1:25064835-25076740 GCA_026930925.1 Chelictinia riocourii
GGACATCATTTTACATATTCATTTGAGCTAATGAACTGTTTAAAAAGAAAACCCAAACACCTTTTCTCATGGTGGCCTGCGCAGCATCATCACTACGTGGAGAACAAGTATTTGACGAGGAGGATGAGGGCGTGCCATTTGAGCTGTCACTACATTGGCAATATTGAAGAGACACAAAGGAGAGAGCAGTGCCATCAAAAGCAGTTTCTCACTTGGGCAAAACAGGGAAAGTGCAAGTTTCATGACTAAATGAGGATCAAGTAAATCAAAACCTTTCATATTCACTGATCAAAAAACCCACAAGCGTTTCAAGAGCAGGTTGGACACATGAGAACCTCAGTCCAGAATTACTGCATATAGGTAGTAGTGGTAGAAACAGCCGGTGTTAACAGGTCAGAATTAATCCATGGACTTGTAAACTGAAAGTACCGAGTACTTTACATTGTGGGGAGTAAGAATAATAGCTCTACTAAGATCACAAGAAGGCAAGGACTTTATTGCTTGCAATTAGGATGCAGAGAAAGTGTGTGGTTAGAATGCTATGATGAATAAAATGAAGTACTGTATAATTTTAATTCATGGTATAAGTTAAAGTAGCTACCATTTTAAATATCCTTATATTGATATGGGGTTTTTCCCTAGATTTTGGAAACAATTGCTGCTAAAAATAATAGAAAGCCAAGTATTGATCTTATTTTCCTACTCAAATGAAATGTGCATCAACTCTTGGATATATTGTTTTCACAAGTTCAAAACTTAATTGTTTAAAATTATAATATACTATGGAAACTCCTTATTAATTATTATTAAGTGTCATGAGATGATGTGTAGTTACGACTGGTAAAACAAAAATACAAAATACGAAAAGTAAAATTAAATAGAACTAAAAAGCTCAAACAGAATGTGTTTCAGCATTTTTGAAAGCATTTTTTTTAGTTTTTTTAATTTCTGTTTTGTGGGAAATTTTGAAATAGTTTGTTCTGATTCAGAATAATCAGAATACCAGAATTTTCCATTAAACTGGAAATTCCCAGTTTCAGCTGTCTGTAGTCTTGCTCTCCCTTTCCCAATGTTAAGCACTGAATAGATCATCACTGCTCCAAAAAGTTGCTTGCTTTCTTATTCCTAAAAGAAGCAAAAAGTCAGAATTAACAAAGAAGGAAAATTGAGAAATATGACTGCATAAGCTCTGTGCTTGCATGCACAGAAAGAAGGCAAAACATGTGGGAATTGTGATAGGCTGGGGTTTACATATATGCATATATCTTCCTGGTAGATGAAGGATGGTTTCCACCAGTCACTTAAATATCTGTATCGCAGGAAGAAAAATGCAGGGCCTTAGATATTCTTTTCATTTCCTAAACTTTTACGTTCACATGAAACGTAGAGGCATATTCATTTTTTCCTGAGTCATCTCAAGGGTTAATCTGTGATCATAGATTTATATAAAATACCATCTAGCAGTTATATTTCATGGTATTTTGCTTTTTCCGTAAGTTAGATACATGAATGCTAATGCCTATGTGTGATTTCTGGTTTGTTTTTTTTTTTTTTTGGTTTGCTGACTTAGAAAGAACTGTAAAAGAGGACAAACTGAATACTGTAAATTTTTGTCACAAGCAGGTTGCATATTTCCATACAAAGCAAACAGTGTGAGCCCATGGCAAAATGCCTGTTTATTTTATCTTGGCCTGAAGAATTCTTGCATGAGTTACAATAAGGAGTACTTTCTGAAGCCTGTACTTATAAACAAACACTATTTGGAGATGAAATAAGATGTCTCTAAAAAAAAGAACATCTGCTTAGTCCATTTTTAATTTCTTTAATTTACAATTAATCTGGCTCCTACTGCATTGCTTTGGATTCTTTCTTCTGGGTTCATTTCTCTTCACTCCCATGATTTACGACACAGAAGGGGCTTATCTTATAAAATTTATACAGTGTTTTGTGGACTGAAGCCAGTATGTTCTGCACCTTCAAAGACTAGGCCCCCTCACTGACATTTTCATTTCTATTTTCTTCAAATAGAAGTTACAGATACATTGGTCACCTCTGGTTTGACCTATTTGTTACAGTGATACTCTGGTTTATTTTGATCAAAACATTAAAAGCTAATAATAAAAATAACCCAAACCCATAAACAACCTCACCTAATTATAATTTTTAGATTTTGGTCAACTGTGTTTTCATGAAGAAACAACTGAATAATTCAGTTAATTACCAAACTACTAAAAAGACCCCACCGAATGACAAAATTGCCCCAAATAAAAGCTATACTGGTTCTGATTCATGAGTGCTTCTCTGTAATAAAGACTTAACCAGTGTCCTTTAAAGCTCAGACCTCAATCTATATACTGTAGCCCTAGGATACAGCAACCATCTTTTCAACTGTCATCTTAAATGGTATTGTCTAATCAAATGACCAAATCACATTTCCTTTCCCTCTTTTCATCTTAAAATAGGAAGTATGTTGGGCTATAGCAGAATGAGGCTCTGCATTTAGCAAAATAGGAGGAGTGTATCTATCTTGAGCCATGCATGGATTGTGTGGTTTTGAACAATATCTGCTTAGTAAGCTTGATGTGGTTTTCATCCTTTGTTTCCATCCACTTTGTCTTTGACAATGTTATTTTGTCATTGGATAGGTCTTCAGGTTTTCTGAAGCAACGGTGGCTTAGGCCATTGAGACTGATTTGGCAAATCTGTGGTTCCAGATTTCAGGGTGTCCTGCATATAAATGCATTAAAACAATCAAAAATGCATTTTTGATCTCTAACAGATCTTAAATACAATTGCATTGAACTTGGCTCTTATCATCATTTCTACCTCTGAATTACTGTATTACCTTGAGCCACTTGAGCCATTTCTCCAATCAGTTCCATATTTTCCTGTCTGTGAAACAGGAATAATAGTTCAGAAATGTTTTGTAATGTACTTTGAGACTCATAGAGGGAAAGCAGAGCAAGCCACCTTATGTGTATTTTGGAAAACATCATCGTGGCCAAAAAACACCTCTGTATGTTTATAGGAATTGACAAGTTACTGTTAGCCCTGCGCATGTTATGTTTCTGTCATTTTCCAAAAGTGTTAAGCATAGCTGGAAGAATTCCCAACAGATGCTTTCTTTTACTTATTTTCTTAGGTTTTTTCTTTTACACCACTCACAAGTGTTCTTGTTAAAGACCTTCTTGGTAAAACTGCTTCTGGAATGATTGTTCTTTATATGATACTAATATTAAAGTAACATTAAAGTAGTAATAGTAATCACTTATGCAAGTGAGGAGTAATATACTTAAAACCAGTGAAATATAACTGGAAAAGGAATTGCATTCCATAAGGTGGCAGACACCAATGGCTAGCTATATATTACTTGGGATATATAAGGAACAATTTAATAAATAATCTTAGCCTAAAGATGTACACATGATTGATTTATCAAATAGGGTCCTGACTCTACATGAAACTTTTTTCCAGTCTCTGACCCTGCCTGTGGGTTGCGCCCTGCCCCTCTGCAGAAGAAAAACCTGCTGGCAAAGAGACTGGGGGCTTTGCAGTGGTAATGAGCACCCGCAGCGCTGATTTGCTTTCTTTTGGTGCTAATAGGTGGTTACCATTCAAGACTGGTAAAATTGATTCGAATCTTACTCACTCTTTCCGTAATCATTTAACCTCCTTTCCTTCAGTGTTATGTAGAATATTAGATCTTTTTTAAAAAATAAAATAAAATGTCATTAATATGAAAGGTTTTATCATATTAAAAAACCCCACAAAGTGAGAAAACTTGCTTTATCTTTGTTAAAGAGGGGCAAGTTCTGTGAGAAGCATCATGGGTTAGAAGTTTAGTGATGAAGAGAAACAAGAGTCTTAAGCCAAATTATTTCATTGTTTAGAGTTTTAGCTTTTCTCAGAAAAGATTAAGAGGAAGAGAACACATTTACTTCACTTTGTGTTATCTATTTAAACAGGACTTCCCTGTTTCTGTGTCTACTTTTACAGTTATCACATCTTTAGTTTGCTAAATCTTTATTTTTCTTGCCTGTTTTTTTGTTACATAGGCTATTTTCTAGATCAAAGATTATTATTGTTTCTTTAGAAAAATGTTACTGTTTAAAATCTTTCTTTTTTTGGGCAACAGCATCATCATTATGGTAAATAACTGAATATTGGTGCAGTTTTGAGATGCTTCCAAACATCATCAGTGTTGCAAAACACTCCTTTACGATTTGAAAGGTGTAGCAGATTTTATCAGTGGAACAAAAATCTTTGCTTATTGCTTGATTTAAAAGGTTTCTCTTTATAAATTACTATCTCCATTCTTTTGTCTTTTGACAGAAAAGTAAGCGTACATACAAGCACGGTATCTACCTATAGTTTGCAATGTTTTGGGGTGGGGTATACTTATCTGTCATTTGGTGGATGATTCAGATTTTTAACAGATTTTTTTTAATGTTTCTATAATCATTAATACTGCTTCCATATGCTACTGGGTCATTCAGAAACGCAAGTCTGAGCCAGATCAGCTGTGAACATAAAATCACATTTCAGCTGAATAAGGCAGAGCAGAATTCAGCATTAATGTGGTTTTATGCTGGTTGCAGAAGGAGACATGGTATTTTATTCTTCATAATTTTGGAGGGGTGCAGGCAATTGTTATGTGAGCTGGCATAAAGACTGCAGGTACAAAATTAATCTGTCAAAACTTGAGCAAATTTTAATAGGCACAGTGAGTTTTGTTTGAAGCTTCGTGTCATGTATGTTTGGAATATTTTTATATAGTATTAGAAGCCCTAAAATTGAGTGTACTAATCATTGAACCATGGACTCTAGCAAGACTGGTACATACTGGCTTAGAATCAGTTGCATTTTTTTTATTTTTAAATTTATCTTTGAATCTTTTTGTAGACAATTACAGTGCTCTGATAGGTCTGTTAGGTTTCTCTTTCTTCTAATCTTTACTGATAACTTTAATAATTTTCTTATTCTAAGAACATATTTTTTATATGGAAACAAGAGTATGCTAGGTGCTTTTCTGTCTACTTTTTGCTGTGGTAGGTATATATAATTCTAGTCATATTGAAATAGATGTAAACTTACTGTTCATTTCTTTACTGGAGCAACATCTTTCTGTTTTGCCAGCATTTCTTCTATTAGAAGAATCTTTAACATTGCTACTATATAAAAAAATAACATCCCCTCCCCTCTAAATTAAAAAGGGGGATTTTATGGTTGAAAAATCAAACACTTGAGATGAAAAAAAAAATAAATAAAAAAAATTTACATTTGCACCTGAACCCTTTCATTAGGCTCCACTGTACATTCAGTTTCTTCCCTGAATGAAGAAGAAATTCTTTGAGGGAAATAATCTGTGGTCATGTAATTACAGGTTAATAAAAGGATGGACTCAAGGCTGCTTGAGTGGCCACATGGTTGCCATTTCCAAGACCACTTTCCAGTCTTACAAAACATCCATCTGAATAGCAAACATGTCATTTCTTGGGCTTTGAGCATGAGACTCACTCCTTTTGCTCATCCTTTACTCCTCCTGCCACAAAAGTGGTATCTCATTACCACTTAGTAAAATTATTATTGCTTCTCCGTGGCTGCACATGGCATGTAGTGCCCGAAGACAGGGAAAACAGCCTGTATTGTTGCGTTCAGTGCCACACTTACCAGCGATGATGTTTTTGGAAGCTGTGTCTACACTTCTGTCCGCCTCCCTTTGGAAATGAGAGCAAAGAAGGGTGCATGCTCAGGTGTCGGCTCAGGGCTCAGGATGTGGTCAGGATGTGCATCTCCACTGGGAAACTTTAGAAGCGCTTCTCAGTTTCACTGTCCATATGTAGTCGCAGGAACCTCGTTGACTAAATGTTGCCTGGGAGACAGCCTCCTATAATTTTAGGGACTCAGTCTTCCTGGAGGCAACCATTACATGACCTTGTATGTAAAAAGACCTGACATGACCCAGATGCATTGTGTAATAATTAGTCGTCCCTGCTAACTGCTATTGGGTTTTCATGACTGTCAGGTGAGTTGAGAAGTCTAGAGCAATCTTAATTCCAGACTCATGAAACCCTTTCGTAGCTCAGCAGGCACGTGGCCTTTGACGAGCACACTACTGTAGATGACAAATTAACCAAGGTGCTCTCATGATTTAGTCAGGAATCTCTGTCAAGGAGGTCTGTCTGCTAAAAGAAATAGCTTAGCTGATGCTGTTATTCTCCATAAAGGTGTGAAGGCATACACTGATGCCAAAAGAGAAATTTTTAGCAGATGTTAATGGTAGGTCCCAGGTCCCTGATTTTACCCTTGCAGTTACAGATGGTTATGTTTTTCTTTCCTTCCTGTCCTGCACTGATACACCATGCTGTGCATAGTGAAAAAAAAAAGCAGCTGTCATGTTCTACTGGGGCTCTATACAGGAAGATGTTTTTAACATTCTTATAGATCCTTCAAGACACATACTGCTTATGAATGTTTATTAATTTATTTCAAAACTATTGAAGTCTGTATTTGATTTTGATCAGGTGTGATTCTTTTTTAAAGGCAGTGTTTGAATAACAGGTGAGACAGAATGGTTTGATAAAAAGAAAAAAAATGTGCTTTTGTCTCTTCCACCCAAATTGATCAGTGGATTGCTTACTACCTACAGAACTGTGAAGATGTTTTCATTTATGCTTAAATACTGTTTGGTGTGATATGGGTAGTGAAATCTATCCTCAAAATAACTGCTGGAACTGGTAAGTTATCCTAATATTAATGAAAATGTTCTCAGAATCATGTTTTACAATACAGTATTTTAAATATGCATTATGTGAACACTTCTGGTTTGAGTTGATTCATGTGTTATAAGAACCAGCTGAAGTTCATGATGTAACCATGTTAACACTTTTTAATAGCTTTTTGAGAACACAACACAATTGTGTTAATGATAATCAGTTAAAGACTCTATTTGTTCCAGATGTTACTTTCCTAGGCAAAAAAAAAAAAGATTAAAAAAAAAAATTCTTCTATGTCCCTGTTTAATATCAATTACTCAGAAAAGTCCTAATGTAAACCTAATCTCTTTCTTTAGATAACATACTAGCAAGCTATAGCTTGAACTGGATATGTGAATACAATTGTGAAAGAAACAGAGATGCCTAGAAAAGCTTTTTCTTTTTCTGGCATGGGCCTTTAGTTCCCAGTGGCCTCAAGTCCCACACCACAAAATCACTATAATTGGCATGGCTGGCAACTTCTTCTCTCATTGTCAAACAGATCTTTTACAGTAAATTTGTAGGAACTCTGAAATTGAGCTAATACCAAAAGTATCAAAAGGAAAAAAGAAAGCAAACCACACACAGATTCAAGCATACCATTAAAAGACTGACTTTTGATAAACTGTAAGATTGTGACCTATATTAACCAAAAAAAAAAAAAAGAGGCATTTATTTATTAGTTGCTTGTATTTCAAAGGTTTCTCCAAGAGAAACTTGACATTCAATGCCTCATCGGCAGCATGAGTAGATTTTACTAGACTTACGTTAGATAGGCATGTCCAGGCTTGTTCATAATGTTAAATAAACATTGATCTTAAGGGTTATAACTCCAGGAAAGAAAGGAATAGGAATCTTGGGAGGTGGTGAAACATTATGCAAATATCTCTGTGTTGCAGTGGTAGCTGGAAAATATCTTTAGTAGTTGCAATAGGCTGTAAGAAATACCTTTTCTGGAACTTTTCCTCCCTGCATAAATTAGGAAAAGGTATGATGCCCAGAAACTCTCCTGTCCTAGGACAAGCTCAAGAAAGGAAGGAAGTTAGTTATGGGTCCTACATTCCTATAGCTATGTAGCTCATCTACATTGCTCCAGGGGATCTCCCCAATAAGGATATATCAGGCAGAGGACACGTACAAGACCACAATGAATATCCCATGATTTTCAACCACACCAATGTTCACAGGATGTTCTTGGGATACAGTCCCTTGTAGCACTTCTTGCAAGGATACTTGGTCTGGTCTTTGCTCTATACCACAAGCATTCTGTGGCCCATCATGCTGCTTTTCAGAAAGGAGCCTTCTCACTGTTCCCCTTCAACAGTGCCAATGATCTTTCTGTGACTGCAATTTCTGATTAGTCATGACGAACAAGGTTGGAGAGGAGGAAGGAATGAAGCAGGAGGTTCCAAGGAAGGAAGTGGACCTACTGCCCGGAAGTAAGGCAACATTCTGCCCTCTGCACATATGGTCACTGTATCTTGAGCACTGTGTCCTTTGGGACAGTGCTTGTAATAGTCAAGTCCCAGTTTCTCTTTGCTGCACCAAGAACATCAGAGTCCTGGGCCACTGCGTCTTGGTCTTTCTGGGCATGGATTGTGAGCATCCTTGGTACTGTCACACGATGAGAGTACAAGAAGTTTAGCTACACGGAACAGCTGCCACATATCTGCTGAGTTTTCCGCTGGTTCACTCAAAGCATAAAGGCATTGCCTATGAAGCAGGTGGACTGGCAATGTGGAGGGTGCTATAGGGATCACTCAGGACTATAGAGTCTTCAGAATGCCTGTATGGTGTATTACAGCATGGACTGTCACTGTTTATTCCAATGCAGTGAAGACCTTGACCTTGGTAGATACTGCTCTTGCAAGGTAAGGGAAATATACCATCTGTATCAACATATATTGGGCATTAGGCCAAAATAATAGTCTTTCTGTAAACAGCAAAACCAGTTTTTTTGGTTAAGTGTAAAAGTCACTTCTGGTTTCCAATTTAAGGATATTTTATTAGCCTTACATGGAGAAAAAGAGTCTTAAAAACTAGTGAGACCTGAAAGACAGACCTTTTTTTCTCTACTGTTAAATACAAACACTCCTCCTGCAAAAGGCAGAAAAAGTTTTTTTGCTAGTACAGTCAGAATCTACATAAAAAGGCTACCCATATTAATCACAGTCAGATTAAGCATTGACTTTTTACAGAAACACTGTGACATGTTCCTGCCTTTGATGGGCTGCCTTATTTGGATGTTTTCATAGTGTTAATGAATTTTTGCAGTCTGATCAGGGAAAAGCAAAAATTTAAATACGAGTCATGTAGTGACAAGTTTTTTTCAAAGTATTTAAGTAAAAAAGCACCCCTGACAGCAACATGAATTTGTGGAAGAACAATGGGCAAAGAGTGAGTGCCACTAGCCTTCTCTGTCATACAGACTGTTGGATTCTCCACTGAGTATTCATTAAAAAAATGTCTGTTATCACAGTTCCTCTATATGACTGCAAACAGGACATCATGCCTTACAAAAAAACCCAAGAGCAAGAGTCAAGAAGAGCCCCTTCTCCACAGCTGTCAATAATCCTTTGGGAAACCGGTACCTAGCAGTCACTCTACTGCCCAGTGTTGAGGATATTGTGGATGCCCCCTCTGTACTCTTTTCTTGGTCATGTGGGTAAAACCACTTGCCTGGACTCCCCAGAGCTGTGTATGTATAGACTGCAGTAAACAGGCAGGTAAGCTGAGCTGGAGTAGTGCTGTTCTGTGTATAATCCTATTAACAGTGGCAGTTCAGTCTGCCCTGACTGTTTACTTTTGCCAAACGGTGATTCTGCCTACCAGGGCTGTCCTTGTGCCTTACAGGGAAGGGGACTGCCGCCGTATAGATAGGAGAGATGTTCCACTGCCTTTAGCTCCATCCTCATGACTGTAGACCTGGGTATCTGCTGCATTACTTTTCCCCTCCCAGGGAGCGATGTAGTCCTCTTCCTCTTGCTCGTCCCTGAGGTCATGACCACACCCTTCTCCCAGCTGTGAACTTCTTGTCTCCAAAGGGAAAAATGCCTGCCTTGTGAATTAGGGCTGCCCAGCAGGGTTTTGGAAGGGACATATCTCGTGTAGAGGTATGGGGCTTATGCAGTCTGATAGGAGATTGAGGCAGGGTGGGCTGTGCTGTGTTAGGTGTGATGTTCTGGAATGCTGTGATGGGCTGGCAGGAGTGCAGAGCATCTAAGCTGTGTAAAGAATTCCTCCAGCACGCTGGAGGAGAGCTCTCTGGAGGGTTTTTTCTTGACATTAAACCAGCAGTGCTCTCGGTTTCACGTAAAGGAGATTCGAAGTGGTAGGCAGTGTGGGCAGTAGGAGAATCTGGTCTCGAGTGTGCTGCTGAAACAGTAACAAGACAAACTGTAACTGCAACACAGCAGTTGACTCGACTCGTTCTGGCCATAGCCCTGGCATGACTGTTTAAAAATGTGCCAAGCTGATTATAGTCTGCAGGAGACTATGTGCCAACTGAGAATTGCTGGAAGGCAGGCCAACATCAAAACAGTTAGAGGGTAAACTGCTTGTTGACTTTGTGAGTGACTTCTGGGAAGAGGGGCAGCCTCTGGCAGCCTCTGAAATTGCTGAGAATGGAAGGAAGTAGTGTCCTCTCAGAAATGCAGTTTGGGGTGGTTATGAGAAAAAAAAATAACCCTTGTGCCTCTTTGAGACAAGAGTTGTGGGAAAGATAGAGTGAGTTCATGGACTTGGTGTGGGGGAAGGGAATGAAGAAACTTGCTGGTTTTGTTAGGAAATGGGTTAGTTTTTCCTTGCTCACTCCAGTTCAATCCAGAGGATTGGGGCCCTATATGAGCCAATGAAGTCAGGATGGTCTGGAATACATTGTCCTTATTGGCCACAAAAGCTAAAAGGGGAAGGTATTTAAGTCCACCCTTTTAATAAAGATGGGCACATATCACGCAGATACCCCTGGACTTTATTCTTTCTGCTGGTAATAAGTTGACCAACACCCCTCAGTTGATTATTACCAGGCTTCTTAATAGGGACTTAAATTCATAAGCCATAGCTGTATTTCTTGGCTTTGGTCTGTGCTTAAAAGCATTACAGATGGAGCAGGAGTTGATAGGTAAACTTGTGCCACTTAAATCCAGGCACTTATTAATTATAAAATTTATTTAGTTCATTAAATCAATCTCTCTCTGAGCATTTTTTCTTCTGCCCTCAATTCCCTGTATCACTACGACCAAAAGGAGTTGTAGTGTCTGCATGTTTTTAAAATAAACAGAAAAATCCTTGATGGTGCTGGACTAGATGTTCCTGATAACATGTTGCCAACAGAAAAGTTCTCATCCTTGAAGAAAGTTTTTCAAGTGGTCATGACACTCTCAATCACGTAAGCCTCTCTTCAGAACAGACATTCGGTGCCCTCAAATGACTCTTCAGACTTGGCTCAGAAACAGGCTGACACAAAAGGGGCTAATTAACACACACATTTTCATGTGGAGGAATCTGGTTTCCAAACAGATTTTTACCAGTAATATAGCTGACGAGCTGAATCTGCTAGGGCTGTTTCTTCCGTCCAATTTGAATGAAAATGGAAACAAGGGATAGGAGAAAGAGACATTTCATTCCAGTGATGATACAGACATGATGAATTCCTTTGAGCCCACCTTCTGTCATGTTATATTTCTCCTTAAATGAAGCAAGGCACAAAATATCAGAGGAAACAAATTAAAATATAGATAAATATTACATGTGCCATGTACATATCCACAGGAAATGTGGGTATGTGCATTTCTGGAGTATGTATTTATGGAGAAGAGGCAGAAAGGAAGTAGAAAGGTGGTCCTACACCCTAGCACTGGCCTAGGATCATGAAGACAACACTCCACTTCTCACTTCTGCTATACACTTCGTATCCTGTAATTCTCTTATAATGATCACGGCGGTATAGCCCTACTCTGCACAAAGGTTTTAAGGCTGCATGTGCATCTCTTTAGACAATTGTGACACAGACAGACAAAAGCAGTGAATTTGGTAGAACCCAGAAATCCACCACCTCTACTCCCTCACGCTCCCCCCATATGCTTACAATGCATACACTCATTTGCCTTAGTATTATCTACAAATGTCCTCCAGTAAAGCTCTAAGCTGGT
>JANZLP010000020.1:25679592-25690212 GCA_026930925.1 Chelictinia riocourii
ACTGAGACGAGAAGTAAAAGCATTTGATATGATGTTACCCTTTCATACAGAAAACTACCATCTGTTCCAAAGAAGGGGAACAGGGAAAAGGGGTTCATATGCATGAAGGGTCAGAAGGGAGAAGAGCTGCACAAGAGACAAGTAGAATATTGCTCTACACAGACAATTTTAAAAGGTCTGGAACTACCAGGGAATACACATCAGGGACAGAGAGAAATTCTGAAGAAACCTGTGGAAGACGTCACATAAAACACTAGGCTACAATGAAGCATATTGCAAATTCTTCATCTCCGATGTCTTACCTCATTTCCTTTCTTTCCTTCTTCCATTCTTCTAAAATCATTTGTGAATCAGGATCACGGTGAACCTGGAATGTAAAGTATGGATAACGGGTAATTAAGGATGCACTTGTAAATGAGCCTTTCCATTAATAAACCCTTACCAGCTAACAGGACAAGAGCAATGCTTCAGAGATCAGTATACATAAGTTACCCACATGCATTTTAAACAACTGAAAGCAGGAATCCATCCAGGCTGACCAGTGGCGGAAGGGGACAAGATTTTGAGAAAATTCTTATTAACTAGCCACACAAGTAATTGCATTTATTTATCTACAGTCAAACTGGTGAACTTTAATGAGACATAAAGCATTCGCAACTTCAATGCCCAGCATTTAGAAACTTGGCTGGATCCCTTCTGCTATACAGAGCCGATTACACACACACACAGAACAAACCTGCATGTGTTCCAGTAATCCTGTCAAGGTTTGCAGCCAGGTCATGGTTTGAATGTACTTCTCTGTGTTCATGATTTTAATCTCTGATCGTAACTCTGGAATAATTGCACCAGTGCGCCAGCCATGCTTCAGGGTCAAATCCTATTTCCCAAGAATTACAAAATGCAAGTATTAGTCTTAAAAGGAACTACTTAAAGGAACTGAAGAATTTGACCACTATTTATCCCAAAGGGGCACTAATTTAATTGCTTCTTATGTATAAGCAGAAACATTAAACAGTGGGACTTAACTGTGCCAATAGGCAATAGAATTTGATTTCAGAGTAAGCTTCAAATCCCACATCATTAAAAAGAGGGAGACAAAGAACACATAAGCACTTGCAAATAAGCTCTAATTTATTAGGTTTATAACAAAGAGTAGGAAATTCCTCTTGTTCATGAGACCTCTGCTGCTGTCAGAAGTATCTGGAGAAAACCATGTCTTGGGTGTGTGGTATTTACCCATACACTCAGCTGACAGAAGGGTTGTATCGGGACACCAAGCTATTCAAGTACTGACAAGTACAGGATAAGGCAGCTGCCACCTGTGCTCTCTCCTCCATTGTGCCAGAGAAGAAGAGCTGCATCCTCCTTCCTTTAGCCCTCAGCCTTCTGAAGTACCCAAACTTACTTTTCTTTTTAAAAGCAGATTGGGCCAAAAATATTAACATCCACTGCTGCTGAAATGTGTTACCACAGCTTGGCAATGGAAAGTCATACCCAGGTATTCATACACAATCAATTACAAAAGAGTTAAGTGGCGTTCACTTACTCTAAAGTAATAGTTAACAGTACATTTGTTCATAAGGTAGTAACAAAGTGCCTGGACAGTGGGGCTACAAAACATAGCAAGATCTCAGAAAAAAAGTTTACCATTAGTGACAGGAAGTTTGCCTCCTGCATTCAAAACAGAAGTTCATTCAAAATGCTCTTATTACACTTCACAATAAATGTCATCCAAATCAACCATATCTTGTACGTCTGGATATCTGTGTTTACTCTCTGTTACATCTGACACAATCAGTATCTGGATCAGTAATACAAACTCAAACATTCCTGAGTGCAGTTTGTAAGTTAAATGCTACAAGTCAGGTGGAAAATATTGTTGGCCTTTTATGGCACCAATTTTCTTCACTGCAAGAAAAGCAATATGGGTTACCTACCAACTCAAGCCTTGTTGTATTTAGAAATCTTAATTGAAAGTGTGTTAGATTGAACAACTGGAAAGGAAGAGAGGGAAACTAGCAAAAAGCCTTGTCTTTTACCCTATTTTGTGGAAGTAAACTACTTACTGCCAAGTCACTGTAAATGTGATCACCAAAGTAGAGAACCTTAGAGCCCCTCCAGCCAGTAAGCTTCAGGAATTCGTACAAGTTGCCCTGTGGAAAAAATGACACATACATTGTAGTGGCATGCAACATGCACCTTCACAGGCATGAAAAAGGAATTTAGTACACCCCTAAAAATATTTTCATATCAAGAATCTTGTCCTCGGTTTATATATTATGAATCCCAAATTTTACAGGCAATTTCAGTAACACTGTCACTTCAAGAGGCAAGTAAACTGCAGACATACAATACCAACAATGAATTTGTACTGCTTCAGTCACTAAAACAACTCTCTTAAAGAATATATCTACCTTTTAGAAGCCTTTATGAAGCTTGGGATTCTAGGAAATAGTTATTAAATTTGAACTGAAAGAGTTTATTGAAAGCATACCTGTTTGTAAATCTGACCTTTCTGCAGCTTGTGAATTTTGTCCCAAAGCAACACTCCCCTTTCATTCACCTTACGAAATGGTCTAGAAAAGAATTATATACAATTGTTACATTGCTGTAGAAATTATGTTACTTTTTAGGAGGAGATTAAAATATTAAAACTATTCATCTTTCAAAAGGAAAACATGCTCCCTAGCATCTGAACATTTTGTAATAGACAGAAAAAGCAAACCTCCAAAACTTCCACTTTAGGCAGTGAAATGCAATGTATCCATACAGTATGCTTATGACATTTATAATGGAATTTGAAAACAACTTTTGAGAACTAAGGCAGGGATCCCAGACAGAGTCAGAATTGTCTGACATTAAGGAGAGAAGAGAACATAAAAAAAGTGAAGATGTGTAAAAATCTTGCTCAATACCTCATTTTGTACAACTGAACAACTGAAGAAGAAGTGGGCAGAGGACTAGAGGCAAGACATACAGCAAAGTTCTTTTTAAAATTAAATGAAAAAAAGTAAAAGGAAAAAAAAAAAATCTCACCTCCCTCTATCCCACTTTCAAACCTTAAGTACACATAAAGGAATAGGTCTTTTTCAAGCATAAGAGTAGTGTATATGCATTACAAATGTGTTTACTTAATTGAACTAGTCCAAATACTCCAGTCTGTCAGTCTGCCCTTTAAGTATCATGTGTGACTGAAAAAAAAAAACCAAACACCAGAAGCAATGAAAGATTTCCAGGGGGCTGATTCCAAGAGGTACCAAAATTTCTCAGGTTTATTAGGAGAGGAACACACTTCACCAGCTTACAAGCTAAGGTGTTAAAAACAGCTTCTGTGACCCTAACTCAGTCCAGTAGACCTGTATCATCTACTGGAACTTTCTCAGGTAAGAAATGGTAAATATCTGGACTTCAGCATTGGGTGTTGCTGCCTTCTGTAACGACCTGAAACAGGATTTCAGCAAATATTATTTTATTTTACATTGCATCTAAATTAAAATATTCCACAACAGGCTCTATAGCCTTATATGGAATAAACTGCTTGAATCATTCTTTATTGACTAAATACCTACCTTCGCTTATCATTGAAAAAGTTTGGCTTATCAGCCTGTACAATGACCACATCAAAGAGATCCCTCCAGTCCTTGCCGACTATGAACTTCATGCCTTTGTCCCTAAAAAGGACAGAGGGATATTAACAGTGAAGCATAACAGAAGCGCAGTTATCTGTTCAATAATACAATGAATTACAATCAAGAACCTCATCCTCCCCATCCTTTAAAAATGTATATTCGAACAGCCAACAAACAACTGTTCACTTACACAAAGCTGCTGGGACTGTTTGTGATGAGAAACATCTTCTTGCCATGATCAGCCAGCTTTGCTAGCACGGCACGAGTTTGTTCGGCATAGCAGATGTATTTCTCTGTGAGGATTGGGGAAAATATAGTGTTAATTAAAAAGGTTTTCCATCCGCATTTTCTCTGCATTCAACCAAGAGTTCAGAACATAAGATTATACTTAACAAAGGCACCTAATACAAGTGGAAATAACAAGCTTTAAAATTTAGAATTTGTAATCTTAAATAAGGAAGCCAGAATGATCATTATATTACCAGTGAAAAAAGCTTTGATAGATGATCTTAGTACTTACCAATATCTGCTTCAATTGCTCTGTACATTATTCCTTTGATGTGGACATCCCTGATTGAATCCTGTCAGGAAAGCAACAGAGCACTAAAGAACTGAAAATTCTTTTCAAGTATAAAAACCATGCTTACTGCATAGCAGTAGTAATTTGGTTTTAAAACAATTCCTTTCTCTGAATTACACTTTCAACTTTACAGAAAAGCCATGTGATGTTCATTATATGTGTGTCACCACTAGACAAAGAGTAAGCCCATCCACCGAGAAACTAACCTCATACTTTTGGGAAGTAAAAAAAACTGTATAGCACAGGGGCTGTTTTACATAACAACTGCGAAAGGGAGCTCAGAAGGGTGAAGCAGGGTGAAAGCCCTCTGCAGAAGCAGAGTCATCACAGATTTCCAGCGACCTTTGGAGCAGAACACATTCTTTCCCTCTTGGAAAAAAAAAAAAAAGAAAAAAAAAAACCAAAACAAAAAGCTTTTAAGTCAGACAGATTTTAGATTATGATCACTCACAAATGCCCTGGTTATTTAAAAAAAAGACATTTATGAACAGATGAAAGAAGCTAAATGCTTTAGCAAAGTACTCATAAGGTGCTCTGAAAGCATTTGGCAGCTCTCCTGAGACAGCTCTGCACCAGACAAGCTTTGTTTAGGACAGTGGTACTGCCATTTTGGTACTTACATGGGGCATGTCCTAAAAATCCTCAAAAAATGCCACTATAGACCTTCCAAAATGTTAGTAATGCTAAAGAAGTACAGAAGTTTCTACAAAGACTTCAGCAGAAACCACAAGAACTAGCCTTCTAATTCTATGTAACCATAGGCAGAAGAGAAAATTACTCTAGAGATCAAAAGTTTCTTAAAACCCATCTAATCTGCTTGGGAAAGTGAGAAATTCAACATTTGGGTGCATCACATATGCTGCACATACATTTCACAAGTTTAATATGTGTCAACAAAGGGCCAGGAAAAGGTTTTGGATAGAAAGCCTGTGCAGACAAATACCATCACCTTGGGCATGACCTCTTCTGTTCTTTAATAACCATGACATAAAATTATCTCCACTGCAGGATACATCCTGAGGAATCAAGAGGGTCAAATTACTCTAGTCATTATTAATATTTTTTTGGGGGGAGGAAGAGAAGAAAACAGGCAAAACATATACCAAAAGCAAGAGACAGCAAATGATCATATACTAGCAAAGATACCAAGGCAGTACAACTGAAAGCTCCAAACTGGAATTCCCTATAGCCTCTTACAATTCCTGATAGTGAGAAAAGTGTACGTTTAATAACAATCAAAAGAAGCTTTACTGACGTACAAGAGCTTCTTCACTTTTCCCCATACACCCCCAAACCTACAAAAAGAGCAACAGCCCTAGAATGTCAGATTTAAAACAAATTTCAAATCATTCAGTGTTTCTTTTCCAAGGTCTACCTTCATTTTACTTATGTTTTTATGGTTGTATGGCAATAATTACTCTATACAAAACCTAAAGTTGAGGTATTTCACTGCAGCTGACACAACAGGTTGAAGCTTCCTGAAGTGCTCAGAGAGAAGACGCACAAACGTAGAGGTTTACCTAAATCTTCAAAGCTAGTACCTTGACATCTTTGTACAGATGAACAGGCTCATAGTCTATGTTGTTTTTCAGAAAATATTCATTCACACAAGAAAGGAGTGTCATTTCTGGCAAGGAAAATATATCCATGAATTGCTTCATTGTATTTCCATGTGAGCTCTACAGGGGTGGGAAGAAAAAAGAAGAAAAAAAGGTCAGGCATTTCTCAGATTAGAACATTTCAAGTATAAACACTTCAGCTTAGTTGCAGATATTCAGTTCTGCCATTACTGTTTGCACTGCTTTAGATGCTTTTCAAACTAACAAACTTTCAATAAAATAACTCCAACAAAAGCGTTGGCTTAAGAATTAATCATGACTCAATACCCTTAATAGCAGTATTTTCATTCATAAACATATAAAAGACAGCACTCAGCTAAAAGTCAAGAAAAAGACTTAGGCCTTCACTGGAAGTTTGCACTTGTATAAGCAAGAGGCACTGGGTAGTGTGGTGAGGGTGGAGGATTTGTTATTTGGTTTTGGTTGGGTTTTTTTTTAATAAGTGGAATACTAATTAGGACTGCAAAACAATTTACCTCCTTGAAAAGAGAAAATAAAAAGTTGTAAGAATCTACAATAACTAATGCAGTAACAGAGAAAAAGATTTCTAGTCTGCAAAAGTTGTAACTATAGTTAAGTTTCACAAAAGCAGAGAATCTCATTATACAAGGGCAAATATAAACCAAATACTTCTCAAGAAAAAGAGAAGTAAAACAACCAGCCCAAGACAGCACACTGGTCAAGATCAAAGAAACACAGAATGGTTGAGGTTGCAAGGGACCTCTGGAGGTCACCTTGTCCAACCCCCCTGCTCAAGAGTGGCCACCTAGAGCCAGCTGCCCAGGACCTTGTCCAGATGGCTTCTGAATCTCCAAGGGTGGAAACTCCACAGCCTCCCCAGGCAACCAACTCATGCAGGTGCTCAGTCACCCTCACAGTAAAGGAAGCATTTCCTGATGTTCAGAGTAAACCTCCTGTGTTTCAGTTTGTGCCCACAGCCTCTTGTCCTGTCACTGTCCTTTCCAAGTTCAAAGAAAGCACAGACTTGCAGAGACCGAGGCATCCCACAGGGAATGCCATGGCGATATGCAGAACTGCTGCAGAGACCAGATTTGGGAATTCTAAGTTCAGCTCCTTAAAATAAGAACAAGTGTGAGAACAACAAAATGCTCCACAGCACAATGAAGGGCCTTTCATGTCAACATGGAATTAACATCCGTAAGTAAAAGAGGTAAAATAAACTTGGTTTTTACTAAAAAGACAGCACCATTCTTCATTTGGGAAAGAGGAAGGAACATACCAGTAAGATCAACCTTCCCCAAAAAGCCACATCTGAAACTTAAAAGCTTTATCTGCTATCCATCTTTTCTCAAATCCTCTTACTATCTCTCTGCCAGCTTGTATGCAAGAGATGCCTCCATATATTTACTTGCTGCTACATCAGCAAAGCCATTAGACCACCAGGAAGAAGTACATAGCCAGGGTAAGGCACCAGATATGGTTCACTTCCCAGCCTTTATCAGATTTGCTGTGCAACACTGAGCAAGTCACTTGATTTTGCTATGTTCTGCTTCTCTGTCTGAATGACAGGGCAAGGGAACAGTGGAAAAAAAACTACAGCAAGTAGGAAAAAGATATTTGGCACTTTAGAGGGCAAACTCCACATCTAGCACTAAGTCAATCATATATTAAGAAAATATAACTACTAGTAGGAACAAGAACAAAATGCAAACATCACCACCCCCACCCCACAAAAAAATTTTTTTTCAAAAAGCAGTTTGTGGTTTTACCTTTCCATAAAAGTCACTCATTTGTTCTAAAGGGACATGGGAACCATCATACATTGCAATGACTTCTTCATCTGGGACAACACTGAGGCCTCTGGAAAACAACATTAGCTTTAGTTCAAAAGTAAGATTAAAATATTCAAGAATTACCAAACGAAAGGCTGATAGATTAACACTTAGATCCAGAGCTTATTAAAATACTAATAATGTCCTAGGAACACTTTAGTCTGTAAGTTAAAACAGCATCTTTCCTTACAGAACAAGTAACATTTAACAGGCTGACGCACACAGAACACATTCCAATTTTAAGTCCTTTTTACTTTCTTACGGGAAAAGGGCTAATTAGTCTCCATTGAAACTATGCCTCAAGGGTTTGTAAGAAGTAGTTACAGCTTTCAGTTTCTTAACACAAAGTAATTCCTCATTCTGCCTTTGTTTCATACAGCACTGATGATGTGATAGTGTCTAAACCAGATTATTCTGCAGCATGACCTTGAAGATTCAAGGGAAGGGAAAACATACACAACCTTTAACTAAGTAAGAATGTCTTTTAAACTGTATCAACAGTTCAGCTTCCTAAAATTTAAGATTACTTGAAGGATTATTGACAAGTAATTAAAATATTAAAATATAACAATAAATGGGGAAGAAGCAGACATCATCTCTCCCCAGTTTCTTTACCAACTATTAAGAGATTAAAGGCTTTGTATTGGTTTTGAATGTTTAAAGTATCCGACATCTTGCACTAAAGCATCTAAAACACTGCAGGCATGCAAACATCCTCACCAGAGGACACAGAAGTGTTGAGGTCTTGCTTAAGATTAAAGAACACAAATGAAAACCAGATCATCTGGTCCCTTTTTCCAAGCCTATTTATGGTATTTTGCAGCCTTTTCAGACAGACAGTGATTTCAGTGCCTCGTTTTCTTGGTCTCACCCAGAAGTGTTGTGAGGCATTAAAAAATAAGTTAATTAATTAATAAGCCTAGTACTTTCAGTGTTTAGCATCCACACCAGCTTTGCAGTGGAAGGACTGCTATGGTAGCAGAGTCCTGTGTTAACTAGCTCCTTTACTGCACTCTCAATGCTACATCAACTTGTACATAGCTCTGTGCTACTGCTGGTAGGAGTCCCGCATTCAAGTTAGTATTGTGCACAAACAGGGCAGATAATACTTAAGTTTTGTAACATACAGAGTCCAGTGTCACCCACTCCACAGCAGTAAACGCAGTATTCCACTGACAGCATGGACAGATGGCACTAGAACCATCACAGTTCACCTACAGCAGTGCTCCCACTGCTGCTCTTGGAGACGTGCATTGTTAGAGGGATACCAGAATTGCTTACACCTCTCACTGCAAATGAGGCTGTACGCTTGGGCAAGTCATGCTACCTTCAACTGTGTAATTGACCTACACACACACAGAACACACAGGAGGTTAAAACCCAAGAACTACAGATATGCAGCAACTGACAGCAAAACTCAGTGCTGGCACAGAAGAGAAAGGTAATATTTTAAACAAAACTAAGAGAAAGTATTGAGTGAAATGGTAGTTTTCACTCTCGCTGTCACAGACTCACAAGTACCAAGATGTGTGGCCTAGCTGTCTGTCCAGAATTACTTTGGGTGACACAGAGAACAAGGGACACCAGCTCTTCAACAAATCTCAATGCCTCTCAAGTTTTCTTGACGGGTCATCATGCTGTGGCTTTGGATGTGTCTTTTGTACTAGGAGTTAACAGCAACTGTGACCTCCTGCCTCTTCATTCTGCCCCACTCCGAGTCATAAGGCAACACTGCTGATGGACTCACCACTCATTCATCCTCTTGTCCAGGTAACTATACAGTTCCAGTCATACCACTGTTCTTCCTGACATCATCTCACAAAGCCTTTAGCCTCTTTTTTGCTCCCCAATCCCCATACAGGTGTTTGCAGAAACAGCTTGCAGATATGATGCTATCCTGATGACCAGCTGATCCAGGCACAACCAACACATGCCATCCTTTTGATCCCTTCCATCAACATTTCTTCTGGTGTTCTCACACATACACATTTCCATTCATACCATTCTTAATATTTCTACTACATACCTCTACAGATAAATGTAGCTTTGATTACTTCATCTAACTTTTAATCTAGCAAACTAGCATTTTTCACAGTGAAAAATGTAAAAGTGTGACAGCCTTTTTAAATGAATCTTACAATCAGTGACCTTCACACCAAGTTCTCAGGTTCCCTCCTAGCCCTGCATAAACAATTCCTTCAAAAACCACAGGAACAGGTTTTGTCAGTTTAAACACACAAGAATTATTCTACATCAGCATGTATAAAACACTCAAACAGATGGTATAAAGTTTCACTCAGACTCGGATGGTACATACAGAACACATTGTTTTGGCACCTTTAGGTAGCTACTATGTTGACAGCACAAGCTGGACCATGCCACCTTGTTTCCTCTTCCATTTTCCTTCCCTTACTCTCCTCTCTCCCAAAGGGCATCTCAGACATAACTCATAGAAGAGCAGATCAACGACTACAGCTGAATCATCTACCCATCTGCCCAACAGGCAAATAAAGTGAAGTAATGAGCACCTTATCATCATTTCATACTACCATATACAGTCCCCTATATTAAATCACTTCAAGGTTGCATTATCTTTTGGCCCCAAAAGAAAACTTTTTGTCCAATAATGTTAAGAAAGGTGCTCGGGCTTCATGTTTAATTTAAGATCTGGTACCAAGCGTGGTGTTTATGTCAGTCAAACGCATACTGCTTCGCTACAGCAAACTAAGCCATACTAAAAACTCTCCAGTCAAAGATCACATACAGTAAGTCTATGTCACGTAATAAAGCACAGCGCAGAGACTGCCAATTTTACATCAATTCAGTAAACTGAAAAAGCATCAGGCTGTGCAGATGCAAAGCAGTTGTGCTCCATTCTTAAAGTATGATGTGGCTGATGTGTCCAAATTTAAAAGCTCTGTGCAAACACAAGACGACCTCTCCAGTATCTCCACAACCGCACCAAAGTCATGCTAACAGGCACTCTGTGACAACTACTT
>JANZLP010000020.1:25756911-25769010 GCA_026930925.1 Chelictinia riocourii
AGTATTTTTGGACGACCGTAATCTTCCGTTATGAAACTGTCCCCTAGTATTTTTGCAAGAATTGGAAGTTGAGTAAGGCCTTCAAAGGCAGGGCTTGAAGATTTACCAAATATATGTGTGAAATTTACAGGAGCATATATGAAAGGCAAAGATACGGAGTCCAGCCACCTGCTGGGATGAAGAAAGTAAAATTTCTAGGATTACCCTCTGAAAGGCTGCCCTGGCATTGTTCATCGTTCATGACAGTGTTTGGTTGGTAGGTCCCTGATCAGCATGAGAGTTAGGAGAACATTATCCTGCTTAATTTGAAATACCCTGGCTGCTCTGAGTTGGATGTGTCTGTGGCATTTTGCCTTCACATGAAAAACCTACTAACTCTTCAAGGGGTAGGAAGGAAAAGCTGCTCATGTGCCTCACCAGGTCTGTGCCCTTCTAGTCCCTTCTTCATTGTAACTAGACTATAGCTCGAGTACTGTTACTTAAGGCTTTCCAAAGCAGTCACTGCAGTGAAGCAGCGCGAATTTCACATGACTTTTGTCCTCCTTTTTGTTTGCACTCAGCTTTCTTATAAGAACAGCCCAAAAAAAGTTTGCAGACTTAGGACAGTGCCCTGGTATCCATCGGATTTATTTTTTACCCGAGGGAGATTTTCATCTAGGAGTTTCGAAAATAAGATGAAGTCTCAATTTTAAAGTAATAGATTAATTTGGCTCTTTGCTGATCGCTACTAAATACGTTTTTGTGTTTTTCAAGCTGTGTTCTGCAGCTTGACATTATTAATGAGCCAGGATAGAGAGCAATCTCTGGGTGGTCATGTCATAGCCAGTACCTGTGCTGCTTGAATCTCTTGAGCTTTAACGGCCAGAAGATGAGGAAGTTTCAAATGAGTGAACAGTGACTACTTCATGTTTGCATTTTGTAAATAAAAACTAATGTTTGGTGTCATTCATTCAAATTGAGATCCTGAAGGTCTCGTTACCTTGCTATATGGTGCACTAGACAGTATCTATTCTGTAAACAGTAAATTGTGAACAGCTTATGTAGCGTTCAGCCTGTGTGTTTGTGTTCCTGACAAGCTTATACCTTACACTGTAGGTAATCCTTGAGACTTTCTGCTTTTGGCATGCTGTTCTGTTCCTTCAACGTGTTATGTAATCTGTAACAATCAACTTTCATATTTAGAAGCTGAAGTGTGAACAGCAGATTAGAACTTACTGTCGCATTCCTCGGAACCTAAGCCTTGATGTAAACAACATAAGCTAGTCATGAGGTTATTCTCAGTTTGTATCCTAATTCAGCGTAGTTAGCTGCAAGTAGTGTGTATGTGTGTGCGTCTGTGGAGCAGAGACACCCAAGCTAGCTCTGTTAAGCCTGCAAAACCAAGATTCAACTGATAATTGTTTAAATTAATGTACCTTGAAGGTAAATTTATCTGATTTCTTTTTGAATCCATACATTTAGCTCAGTCTTTTTGAATATCCACACTGCAATGTTAGAAATATACAAAAAGGGTATTTGCTGTGTGTTTCAGAAGTTAAAAAAGGAGGAAGGAAAAGAAAAGCCAAAGCAACTGAGCCAAAGCAACCCAAGAAGCCTGCTGCTAAAAAAGAAAAATCAGCCAAGTCAAAAGGCAAACAAGAAAAGATCACAGATACTTTTAAAGTCAAAAGAAAAGTGGACCGTTTCAATGGTGTATCTGAAGCTGAACTTCTGACCAAGACTTTACCTGATATTTTGACCTTTGATCTGGACATTGTAATAGTAAGTAACTCACAGTTACAAGATTAGGTAGAAAAGTGAATAGTCTGTACTCACTGGTTATGATTTACATCCTTCTGCTTACTTACCTGTATTGCTTACATGACAAGATCTTGCAAGATAAAGTATATAAACTGTTTCCTGTGTGTAGAGCTGCTTTGCATTTTCTGTTAAAAATCATACTAACATTGTTCTAATTTCTGAGAAATCTAAGGCTTCCGTATAATACATAGTCATGAGAGACCGTTACTTGACACTTTATTTACTGGAAGCACTATACCAGTGGCTGTAAAACACACTGTGAGCTGCTCTTTTGACATTGCACATCTAAATGAGACACTGCTATAAAATTGTCTTTTTTTTTTTTTAAATGATGGAAGGTGCCATTAACATAGTTTTGTTTATTGACAGTAACTTAAAAAGAATTGAGTAAGTGTCCTTACTGTAACTTGACTAAATTCCTGACTAGCGAGCCACGTTCTCATCATTAAAATGGACTGGTGTCTTTGTAGATTGGCATAAACCCTGGCTTGATGGCAGCTTACAAAGGACATCATTACCCTGGACCTGGAAACCATTTTTGTATGTTTTTGTTTTCCTTTCTTCTTACAGAATTTGCAGAACTTTGTTAGAACTTGTGGCATTTTAATTAAAGTGGTTTGGGTTTTGTTTTCTGCTTTCTTTTTTTGGACGCAGAGAGGGATTTTCCTTTCAACCGTCCAAGAGTGATTTAAATCCCATAACTAATTCTGTCAAATACCGTACATAAAAAGAAATAGAAGAGGAATAATCAGTGACTTTCAATGCAGGTTTAGAATTGTCATGTAAATACAGGTATATTTCTTGGTGTATTAGTGTATAACATAAGGAATAAAAGTTAAATCTCTAGTACTTGAGTTATCAAGGGTAAGTCAATAGGCATCAATTTCTCATACAAAACTACACACATTTTCCCAAAAATGCATTTCGGCAAGCCCTCTTCTGTTTGCATTTATTCATCTCTTCTAAACAAGCTCTCTAACTGATGAAAAAGCAAGAAGCATTGCCCTTTCCCAGCAGGCATATGCATCCAGCATATCTGGTTCTCCAGACAGATGTTGTTTCCTAGGTGTTTTTCCTTTTAAGTAACATCTTCTGCAGCATGTTCTCATTCCAAAAAAAAATCATACCTGAACTCTGTTGAAATGCCTGTTTTGCATACTGGGAGCCATTCCAGCTATGGTAGTATGGAGCTCCATGTAGGCTACTTTGCTGCCCTGTGATACTCCAGCCAAAATGCTTCTGGTGTTCGGCAGACTTGTCAACCAGGCTTGGATTATTTCTCTAGTGTTCTGCAGACTAGCCAGTCTAGTAGCCTCCTTTACCATGAAGCAGACCAGATATGCATGCTCTGACAAATCCATGTGTTTGTGACTTTCCCAAATCATTCATTAGGAGCTAGCTTTGGTTAATTTGTGCTTGAGAGATTGGCAGTGCACATCACCCAAACTATACTTTTAAATGCTAAATATGAATATTTGATGTCAGAAGGTTCTGTCAGAGAGGCCCGATGCAAGGAGAAGCAACGGCAAGGTTGTTAAAGAAAGCTGACACATTGTGTTTGCCACATTCTTTCCCACAAAAACCCATATTGGTCACATTCCCTCCCTGCTTAAGTGAATCATGAAATCTAAAGCTCTGTACTGAACTTTTAGAATAAAAGACTGGTTTCGATACACAGATTCATGGTGAGGAATTCCTGTTGTTCACTAGGGATTTTCTATCCTCTTGCAGTAGATAGAGGCAAAATTACTTCTTTTAAACTTTTCTGGATAGGGCAATAGTCTTCCCAAATTAATTGATGCTCTGTTAATATAGATTCTCCCTTTAGTATTCCAGTATTCTGATAGTCGAGGAGGTTTTTTGGTTTTGTTTTCTTTTCCTTAGAAAAAGGCAAATGTGTATCTTCCTGCTTCACAGGGAAGTGTCTGTTCATGTCTGGTCTAAGTAATGAACAGCTGAACCATATGGATGACCACACCTTGCCACATAAATATGGGATTGGATTTACAAACATGGTTGAAAGGACAACACCTGGAAGCAAAGACCTCTCCAGGTAGGGTAACAAGGGGAAGTATTGTGCTTGTGAATGAATTAGTAGTTGTGATTATAATTCTGAGTGCTTTCTCTTTTAGCAAAGAGTTTCGGGAAGGAGGCCGAATTCTGATGCAGAAGTTACAAAAGTATAAACCTCGTATCGCAGCTTTCAATGGAAAATGTGAGAACCTTGACTTTTAAATTAATTTGTTCTGTCAGTAGCCTTTTTTTTTTTTTTTGTCCACTTATCCTATCTTCTTTTCATTTTAGGTATTTATGAAATTTTTAGTAAAGAAGTTTTTGGAATAAAAGTTAAGAACTTGGAATTTGGACTGCAGCCACACAAAGTGCCAGATACAGAAACTGTAAGTGTTGATACTGAAATAAAAACAGGTCACTCCATTTTGAGTATTTCAAAACTAACAAAGTCTCAGGATTTGCACACAAGATAATGTCAAAGTTTGCCCAAAGTGCAAGTGATGCGAAGGGCTTTTACTTAAATAGAGAAAGGGGAATGGTGCAATTTTCAGGCACATCTTTAATGCAGCTTCTTCAGACGTGCAGACTTTATTTGGGAAATGGTGTATTATGGTTAGTAGATTAGTGCATTCTGTGAGGACTATCTGAAATACGAATACAACATATATACTTTTATGGTAACTGTCATCTACTTTCATCTGATTCTCTGTGTCCAGTTTCCTGTATGTTTGTATTACTGAACTTTTGATACCGAACATGACCATGGTGCTAGTAGTGCCACAGCAGGGGAGGAAGAATAGCAAGTCCATCATTGCGCTATTACACACTACAGCTATAGCATTACTGGATCTGGGCATGCCCAAGCACTTCCATCAGACTCAGTCTTTTTAAGCTGATTTGCAGCCTGAAATGAAGTTGGACGCTTAAGATAAAACAAGCAGTTTGATGCAGAGTGCATTAGTCAGACATCTAATGCTGGAAGGTATCTCAAGAGACCAGCTATGTATCATCACGGATAGGTTTGTTTAACCTGTCGTTATAAACAGGTTAAGGCAAAGGTAATTACACTACCTGCCAAGGTAGCTTATTCCAAAGCTTCATTACCTTTTCAGTTCAAAAGTTTCGGTTGTTTTTATTTCTATCCCAAGTTACTAGTGCTGCAAGTTTAAGCTTGATTTAAGCTGTCCTTCTCTGAAGGTGAAGTGTTGCCATCAGAGCCTGAAGAACTGTTGGTGATAAAGTGCTTGCTTCTTAAGTAGCTCTTAAAAACTTCCGCAGTAGATGTATTTGCAAGAAAGATAACTAGTCCTCTTTACTAGTACTTGTTCTTAAATACTGCATGGTAATAAAAGTATTGGATACAGTTCTTTTCCCTGAACTAACTTTTTTGTCCTTAGGGCTGTTGGCAGAGACAGAGACACTTAAGTTGGCTTCAACCACACTAGCTCTGGTGTTTCAAACCCTGGCAAGTGTGATGCAGGCGCACTTGGCCAAGAAGCCAGGCTAATTAACCTGTGATGCCTCCCTCACTGGTTTGGGGTGTTGGCATGCTGTCACGTACTCCTCTGTGGACTTTCTGGCTCAGAGCTCTGCTTGCTCAGGGCGCTCTGAAGTGTGTTCCACTCTCTGGTGTACACCTGTAAATTGCACTTCTTGTAACACATACTGGTGCTGCTTCTCCCGCAGCACATGAACAACTGGTGAAAATTGTCCTTGCTTCAGCAGCTGATAATTGGCCCCTCTCTTTAGGGCAAGACATCTAGCTGGCCAAGAAAAAATGAAAGATTCCTTCCACAACCTCCCGTGGCATTAGTTGAAGTTTGTACAGAGGGTTAAAACAGTGAGCTTAACTGTTAAGTTATTCTCAATGCACTAAATATTAACTCATAGCTCAGGGACCAGTAATGCTATTTTTCTTGCTCTTGTCTCAAGCTCTGCTATGTTATGCCATCATCCAGTGCAAGATGTGCTCAGTTTCCTCGTGCGCAAGACAAAGTTCATTATTACATAAAGCTGAAAGACTTAAGGGATCAACTGAAAGGCATCGCACCAAACACAGAGGTGCAGGAGGTGCATACGTATTCACCTCAAAAACCGCACGGGAGCTGTGCCTCTCTCCCAAAGCGCTGCTGAGCCATGCGGAGCATCGATAGACGTGCTGACTTGCCAGGTCCTCAGCCCGGAATCACAGCAACAGGGCATCAAAGTGCATCTCCCGCAGGAGTAATCCAGTGCTGGACAGCCAATCTCAAGTTTTAACAAAGGAGCGTCCAAGCGCTTCAGCACGATTCAAAACTCGGTGTTAGACACCCCATGGTCACACTTGTGACAAACACTATGGTGCTGACGCTACAGCTTTCCCACCCATCACGGGGGTCCCAGCTTGGACTGAGCTCCACTCGCTTCCCACCCCTCGCTGTCGAGGTCCCTCGCACAGGGCTGCATCCCCGGATCGTGGCTCCGGGCAGGAGGAGCACATCCTGCTCAGCTCGGCGCTGGACGGCTCAGTGCCGTAACACCCTGACTGCCGGCGGGTCCCGTCGTACATGTGCCGTGTCCCAGCCGAGGCTGGCTGGATGGGACAGGCTCTGGGAGAAGCTCTGCACCATCACCTCGCTCTCCCAGCACGCTGGCACTGGCTTCCTGCGGGGCCGTGCTCCTAGCATCGCTCTCGGCCTGCAGAGCAAAAGCCAAAAGCAGCCTCCAAGTTTCTCAGACACCCAGCGGGTGGCTGATAAGAGAGGAGGGAGGGCACAGAGCTGCACCCCGCTCCTCCACAAACCCACACCACCCTGAAGCCAGAAAGAACCTGACCGGCAGCGGTGCCCGAGCACCTTCAGGATGGCTCTGGACCATCTGAGCCCATCTATGGTCCGCTTCACTGTGATCCTAGACCTGGAAAAAACGTTATCACAGAGGCATTACCACTATCACTGATGGGCTCGGCCTTGGCCGGCGGCGGGTCCATCTTAGAGCCAGCTGGCATCGGCTCTGTCGGACACAGGGGAAGCTTCCAGCAGCTTCTCGCAGAAGCCACCCCTGTAGCCCCCCCGCTACCAAAACCTTGCCACAGAAACCCAATACAGCAGCCCAGGGAGCTCAGGCCTGGGTGCATGGCACAGAGCACCGAGCACTGCCTCGGTACTAGGAGGTACCAGGACCATTTCCAGCTCCGTGTGTCACCTTGTGCCAAGTAGCGTTGGATAGGTATTTGCTGTGGGACGGTGTGAAACGAAATTTTGTGCCAGTGAGGAGAAATGGGGAAGTCAGGAGTCCTGAAATGATAGTGATCCCCTTGCAAAAAAGCCACCACTAACTGTCAAGATTGTTAATCTTTCACCCGCCACTTCTCACTCGGGTACAATTTAAATAGGTCCCTGCATGCAACTATTCCGGATTAAAACTCCATTTTCTTACACATCTCAATAAGATCAACTGGACAAAAGCTTTAATTTCAGTCTTTATGAGTAACTACTTCAGAATAGCTGTTGTGCTTTAAATCCATACCAGTCAAATCCACAGTAACTCCATACAGAGAAGCCTCCCATGGCCAAGGACCCTCTAAATCCGTGTTGTCTTGCAGCAGCAATAAAAACTTGGAAATAAAAGTCTGTTGAAGAGTTGTACATGTACATGTTGTACATGTGATGACTTGCTACTGCCTATCATTGGGTCAATCTTATTTTTAAATAGGAAGTAGATGGTATTGAAAATACTTTTATTCAGCTGCAAGCTTAGCTCCCATTGATTTAATAAATACTTTTCTGGCAATGCATTATTGGCTGGTCATGTAACCTTCTCATGCAGGCCCATGCAGTACCATGTGTGGTAATGCCAAGGCAGTAGCACCTTGAATTAACAAAGACTTCAACAGCCTCTCTGGGGAAGAGCTTTGGTTTTTTAAGCTTTATCAGAATTGCAGTGCAAATAAACCACTTATAATGTCATTGACTTTAGTGCAGTATAACTGGTGGTAACATTTGCATTTTTTCTCAAGACTATCTCCACAGACTTGACAAGAAGTTGTTTTCCCATCAAAAGCTCCATCAAACCCACATCATAATGGTACTAGAGAATTGTTTTAAAATTACTAAGATAATGTCACAGGAATATTCATTAATGTGACAAAATTTCTTTTAAAGTTGTCATAAAGCTTCTTTGTTAGAAATTGAATAATAATACCTGCCAAATACATGTCTTGCTTCAGCAGAACACCGCTACTTAAGACGATATTCATGTACACACTTTTCGAAGATCCTGTGGGCATCAGCTAGGCATTCTTAAAAGATTTCATATGTGCTATCTTGAACAGACGAGAATAAAATGTGCTTCTGTTATCTCCTGAATTTGATTTTCAGCACTTTAAAATAACCTTAATAAATGAATGTGTTGGCCCTGTTAAAAATGTATTTGGATTAAGGAAGAGCGATTTTTAAACGCAATAGCTATTCCACTTTGCAATGCATTTCGCTTTCAACATAATTGACTTTGCAAATGTGTTCTCACATGGAATTATTCAAGAATAGCTAATTTCTTGTGTTATCAAGCTCTGATGAAGTTTCACAGCTCCCATAAGAAGGAATTATTATCACCTTTGCACAGATGGTGAATTTGAAGCAAAATGCCAAAGGAAAATAAAGTCATTGACATGACCTGAATTAGACTTCCAGACAGTCTTGCACACACACTTGTGATCAGCTGTCTCACTCTCTCTGTTATAGCTATATAGTCTTCCACAAATGCTGAACCAAACAACAAAATCATGTGGTTGAATTTAAAAGATTTGCTATCTGTAGAAAATTTTCATATGGTTATATCAAAATTAATCCTATCAAATTTATTTATTGGTGATTTGTGGCTAAAAAGGGGTTTTTATTTTAATTAATTGTTGCTTATAAGCAGAAAATGCAACAAAGTATAAAGATTCTCATTTGGATAGGCAATCCCAGCTATGTACATTTCTGAGACAACAAACCAATAACGGCTGTTAACATATGTAGCTACATACTCCTACTACTTAAAAAATTAATAATTATGCCACAATCATGCTGTAGGGTGGGTAACTTCTCACCTGTGATTGCTCCTTTAAAACAATATTTTGTGTCTCCTTTTTGTTAACCTTATCTACACACAAAGAGTATTCATAATTGCTTAAAAAGCATATTGCAAATATTTTCCACATAGCAGGTTGCAGTAGTATATTAAATAAAAACACACTTATACAATGGGAGGTTAACTTAGGTCAATGAATATTAGAATAGACTACAAGATTTACTTTAAACAAATAACATTATTAGAACAAAACATTATTATGTAACAATCTCTAACTAGGATTAACATTTTAATATCAAATTTCTTTTCATAACTGAACAAATCCTTAATCCAAAATTCAGCAAATTATCACAAATTTCTTAGACGCCATTGGCATTAAAAATTTTTCTTCTCCTTTTAGTTACAATTAAATATAGATGTGGGTGTCCTCTTTCTTCAGATGAAAATTATTCAGCGTACTTGAGCAAGATCAACAACTCCATCACAGCAGACACTACAGCAGTTTCGCTGGCACCATGCAGAACTCCAGCTGCTAAACCTCACCTTCCTTTAAGAAACAAATATGTAGTCATACTTTCTTTTCCCCCTTGACTTTATTAATAGTCCACATCATAAAAATACTAACATCTCCCAGGCTTTGAATGATTTCCTTAAAGAAGTCATTTCCTTCCCAAGCCCATTCTGCAAATGGGAAGGATTTGATTTTTCAGTTTGCCAAAACTGTAGCAGCAAAAACCCCCTGATTTTCTTAGAGAATTCATACCTTCTTGCAGGCGAATGCAGGTTGGTTGTTGAATTAAGTCAGGGGTCCGAAAAAGGCAGGTGCTTCAAGCTAGCGCTGCACTGTTACCTAAGCTAAGACCACAGCAGTGAGTATCAACATACAGCACAGTCAGCAGGAAAGCAAATGAAAGGAAACCCTACATCAACCATTTGTTTTTACTTTGTCTATAGGGGCATTCATTGTATTTTACATCAATTTGAAACTCAGAATTTCTACTTGTTTTTCGGGTGTTGCTGGGATAAAAATATTAAGGGCTGATCATCCATGAATATCTCTATGCACTGACAGCTAGCAGGACTTAAAGGAAGAAGCACAAAAGGAGAAAAAGTGCAGAAGAAAATCCCATGAAACAAGGTCAGTATATCGGTCATTGTCTGTCTGAGGTGAGAAATTCAATGAAGTGAGAGCACAGCAAATCTCCTGATGAATCTCTGCAACATCTTTCATTTCAATAACAACTTTTAAGGCTGGCACAAGGTAAAACACTTTGTGATAAGCAGCTCTTGGAAAGTCCCAGACAACTGCAGTTGCCAGCCTCAAAATAACCAGAGATAGCTTGTTGCCTTGAAACACCTACCAAAATTTGGCAATTCCGCAAGATTTTCATAGGAAAGCCCCAACTGCGCAGAATTAATTTCGCAACACAAATTGTTTATTTGTATCACAATACTCTCAGGACTCCCCATCACCTTCAGTTTTATTCTGTCATGTACAGCTACACAGGTGAAGAGCTATTCTTCCTTAATGTCATATGCAAAGAGCGTAACCTGTTTCTGGACTAAAAACATTTTACCACTACTTTATTTCACACTAACAGAAAGAGCCTATATTTCTTCAGCCCCATCAAACCAAGAAATTCAACAAACATTCCTTATCAGAAGTAGAATTTAAACAACATCGTTCATTCCTAACCATTGTGATTCCTAAAGGAGTATCTTGCTGTATCTTCTAGGAACAGGCAGCCAATTAAAAAAAAGATCTGGTGGCCTAAAGTACAGATGCAGAGTTAGTGCACAGACATACTTTTCTCCCCCTCCTATTTCAAACTCGAGGGGCAGGAAGCCTCAATTAGGAAACAAATAAAAGGGACAGAATTTAATAATCTGACCTAATCAACAAAACTTTTGAAATTAAATGAAGCCATGACGTCACATCTGCCCCTGAAAAACAGGCTATTTGTTTTCTATGGGACCGGTTACCAAATTCTTGGATGGCCTGAATTTCACACCAGGAAACAACATCACATGCTTTTTTTCCACTGATGCATCTAAAGCTGTGAAGAATTTGGAACACCATGAACTGAACTTATTCTGTACTGAAGAAGTCCTGAAGAAAAAGAAGATGTCAAAGACTGCATTGTCACAAAACTTTTAGATCAAAATTTTGGTGGCAACCTCTGGACAATCACCTGTGCTGTGGCCACATATCAAAAGCTCAGAGAAGAGTCTTAAAATTAATTTGAATTAATTAATTATGTGATGTCCATAAATGAAATATTCTTATTAAACATTAAATGAATCCTACGACCAGAAAAGACTCCTTCTTGAATTAACATATTTTGTTTCCCCTAATTAGTATCTTACATATAACAAATAGCAACTGTTTAACTGTATGCAACGACAGTTAAGTGGATAGAACCAACCAGCTTTGATTTGCCATATGCCTCAAATTATGTGTCCATTTAACTGAAAGGTGTACAATGTGCAAGAACCTTGTTTCTCTCTGCGTGTTTGCTTTCTTTTTTTTTCCCACCTTGAATCTTCCCATTTTGAGTGCAGCCACTCTAGAATTAAATATCCTGAATAAAATTAATCTGACACAGAAAAACTTTAAAAGGGATCTTCAGGGAAATTAAAAAAATATGAAAGATATATATTTAATAAATAGGCACTGAGGTGAGACTTGCATGACCTTCAGACTCTATCCTGTCATAAACACATCAAAAACGGTAATCTGACATTGCCAAGGCAGGTAACAAGTTGTGACAACCAGTTGGCAACTATGCCTAATGTTATGCTATTCTAAAGCACAGGCCTATATATATTCATCTTGTCATTACCCAGTCCAGCTCATCAGATGGTTTTATCTGCAGATTAAAAAAAATATATATACCTATGGAACTTCATTAAATCCAGGCTTCCTAAATTGCAGGCTAGCACTGTAACTACTGGAACCATCCTTCTTGGACTGCATTGACTTTACAGGGGTATTTAAAACCTAACACAGAGAAGCCCAAACTAGCCGTGAACAGGCTGGTCTGCTGTATAGCACAGGGCAAAGCTGGATCTCCAGAGGCAAGGATGGCCCCCATTAGGAAAGCAGCCTGCCAAGGAGTAGGTCTGGTTAGTGCAGGCGTACAGCACTAACACAGCCCCTCTCCTCTGCTATCAGAGCTGCACATCCAGCCCACGTACTCTGTCACCACTGCACTGCATGCTGCAGGCAAAGCC